>WSYH01012077.1:0-19575 GCA_036426205.1 Ascaphus truei | reverse complement strand
GGCGTCCTTTTTGGACAAACGGTGTGATTTTCATATAGAACACATTTTACTTAACAGGTATATATGTTTGCAAGTCAGTGTGAAATACTGTAAGAGTGACTTGCCTAAAAAAAACTAAACTTCGGAGAATGTATCCCGTTTCACTAAATATTCTCCTGATAAGTTTATAACTTTCATAAATTTAATAAAAAGCAAAGAAATCTGAGGGGTTCCAGGGATCTTTGATTAACTGCAATTTAAAAGGTATGCATAGTGCTTAAATAGTTCTGTTGTGCCATGGATTATCCTCTCAAATATGGATAAGGATCATAATAATTAATTTTTTTAGTAAATAAGGCATCCCCTTAATGTGGCATACATTACTATATAGTCAGTTTGATAACTACAATTAAATGCAGTTTTTTTTTGTATACACACCTATTCCATCCACCCCAGCATGAGAGATAGAGTGTACAAGTAAAAGTGGAGTAGTTGAACAGTCTCTGTAACTCTGATAAGGGTTGTACTGCTCAAAAGCGTGTAAAGACTCAGCGGTTTACCTGGTTGCGTAACAGGACGGTCTTCAGTGCATCTTATGGTATTTGGATCCGCGCTGGCTTGTTTGAGAGTGGTGGTGAATAAAAGGGTGCCAGGAAATTTTAGCTTGAGTTTATTAGACAGTAACTTGCTACAAACAGAACAGTTTTCAATGCTGTGGGACTCTGGAGTCCAGTTGCTCTTGCTATGAGATTTTGTAGCACTCAACTCTCTCTGAGAGCCTCTTGTCTGCCCAGAACAGATCAAGGAGTTGCCCCTGAACTCCAGGCAGTCCCATCTAGGACTTTCATTTACAAAACCCTAAGATGGGGAACCACTCTGTACTGTAAGTAGGCTTACTGTATCACTGTTCCATAATGGCCCCCCTATCACTGGAAACTTCGCCCTACCGCACTGAAACAAATAAAATGGATTCTGTTGCTTGCCTTACAGGCAGGACAGCATGGAAACCTCCCTGATGTCCCTCTGGATGGTACAGGATCCTACTAATATTAAATGGGGGCTGGTACAAATGTAGATCCCCCACTTATACCTAGGGTGTGGCCAACAGTCAGCCCCAGTATCTGGGCAGATAAATGTTGAACTGGTCACACCAAGAACTAAAAGTGACTAACATGTCCCCTCTAAAAGCAACATATAGTAACAACAATTGTGACTAACAAATATCTGAGGCTGGTAAGGTTTTAACCCCCAACTGCCTGCTGATACCAGGGCTGACATGCAGCGATTTTCTAAACTTAGCAAGGGTGCTATATTTGGACAGAGAGACAGACAAGAAAAAATAAAATCATTTACTATCTTAGCACCATTTCACATTGGACTTTGATTGTTTCAAGTTAAAATGTTTTTTTTCTTTGGAACACCCATACACTACACATTAAGACGCTGGTATAACACAGGTATGATAAGGATTATACATGGCTCAAAAAAAAAAAAAAAACACCCTTAATCTCTCCTCCCGAAAACAAAAAGGAATGATCATCTTTGAGGACAGGTGCATTGGGGAATGAGTTGTTCAATTGGCTCCTGTTTTGGACAAACGGTGTGATTTTCATATTGAGACACATTTTTACTTTAACAGGTATATATGTTTGCAAGTCGTGTGAAATACTGTAAGAGTAGACTTGCCTTAAAAAAACTAACTTCGGAGAATGTATCCCGTTTCACTAGAATATTCTCAAATATATCTATGGCAACACAGCCATCTCGGTCAAAAGGATCAACGAAAAAATATGCAAGACGAAAAAGCGGAGGAGAACGGAAAGGCGGTCCGCAAGTGAGAAAGTGATTGATTCTCGGCTTAGGGAACCCGGATTAAACAACAACTGACTAGCTTTCAGAAAAATCAGATTGACGTCGTCTGTGGGAGGTGGGTAAAATAAAGTGGTGTATGATCATCAAAAAAAGTCGCAGAAAGAAAAGTAAGAAAAAACAGCAAGCTCACAAGCCACTCAAAAGCCTAATAGAGTAAACACTACAGAGCCCAGTTGAGGTGTATTGAACTCGGAAAAAACAAATGCAGGCGCCGTCAAAATACAGTGCATAGAGTACGAGTCAGCATAATTAATCAAAAGAAGCAGTTCAACGATCATAATAACTTCTGAGTCCCTAACCCCCCAAATACATTAACATAGGAGGAAGCACCACACAATCACAACCCAAATGCCGAAGACGCAACAAAAAATGTGCAGAGAAAAGGGGGGCAAACACAAAAAAGATTAGGAATAGGTCTAGAAATACAAAATAATCAGATTGTTTTTTCAATTTGACAACGAGAGCTAATTAGAAAAAAAAAATTAGATAAAATACCGGCAAGACCAGATAATCACGAAGGATTTAAATAAACCATCCAACCTTTTGGCTTATTTCATTTAATTTCGGAGGCACTCAAAAAACGCCAAGCCGAAATGGTACGTGAATGAAGTTAAGGCGTATGAGCAAGTACATCCACCTAGACTCCCATCCCGAACAAGTACAAGTCAAACTCACACAGGCGCAATCGAGAGGGGGTGGAGGTGGCTCTGTGGCAAATCAAAGTTCCGCGACAAGAGATTTCTCATATTCCCAATCAAAAAATCCGTTAGCCCAGAAAATAAAAAAAACAAACAAAAGGTGCCGGTCACAATCTGCCCATCATACAAGGTGATCCACGGGGGGGGAGGCTACAGTGTGGAGCTCTTTGTATGGCGATCGTCTTATACAGATATAATAACAAAGCCACTGCGTCCCCCAAGGGTCTCGGAAGGTACTTACCCAACAACCGCAGGAGGCGCACAGTGGAGGGGCTGGGTTTGTAATCTCTGCGGTCATGACAAGTATTTAAGTACTATTGGCTCATTGAACTTTCATCTGACTGAGTCCGGATTTACTTCATTAGGCACCAGTGCTTCCATTGGGCTTTGATGTGTTTCCAAGTTACAGAAATGTTGTTGGGTTCTGCGGAACAAGCCCCCGATAACACTGACCAGGATAAGCAACTGGTAATAAACAGTAACTGTAAAGGTAGTGGGGCATGCACACACCCTTTCCTGGGTCTCTAACCCCCCCTCTTGGAAGATCTGCATGCTAACGTGATCTACTGAAGGCAGGTTCGCTCACCATCTGCAAATAGGGCCGTGAACCGCCTGAGTCCTCCCGACTGTATGAAAAATTGGTGCGGAGTAAGCAATCAGGACAGTCTGGTGGGTACCATCAGGATGGTCAGTATCCTACGCCATAAAACACACCTGTAGTTAATAAAGCCAAGACCGCTTAAATAAAGACAGATAACATCTTATCCCATACAAAAGCAGGCTAACCAAAAAGAGGCCCTAAAACGGAAGAGGCCGCCCCTTATTCCGAGTCAGCGACACAATGATAAATAAACGCAACAATAGGACGATAGGACAGAGGTGAAGATCACGAAAGGGGGTAAAGATCAAAAGAAGAAAGACGAGCAACAGCACAGCAAGCCAAAACTCCCCAGACAAGCCAACGCATAAATGGAATAGTAAGCCTAGAAGGAAAACACCTTAGCTATTATAACATCTGCTAGCCAGCAAACATCAGCACACCACAATCTGACAACGCGTCTTATCTGGTCCAGTCTATTCGTCACCTTTATATCTTTTCCTTTCTCTTTAAGCCAAAAATTTCCCCCCCCCCCCCCACTACACCTTGCCGCAAAACACCGTTTCAGAGTAGGGGGTGACAGTGAACCTGAAATGGATAAATCTGACTGCTAAGCCGGACATCACACCGTAACAGGGGAGGTAAAAAATGAAAGGAAAGGAGTTTTTTACGACACTCCACTGCGTATTTTGCTGCTCGAAGTTGCTGATCCCGCGCGACCACCTTACCCCCTCCTTCTTCCTGTTGTCATCATCCACTCTCCGGAGGAGCACGCTGACCAGCCAGCCATACCCCACACAGATACGACGGACCAGCCGCTGTCAGAAATCCCGCATCCAACACGGGCACGGCCTTTTTTCGTGAGTAACCAGGAATACACTCCCTCACCATCCCGCAGTATTTCAGTCAGAGACTATTGCAGGCGGTCGGTGCCGGGCGGTGATTCTACTTGGGGGCTCCCTTATGTATGTGTCCCCCTAGTCCTCTATCCCTGACCTCTCCATGGCCCAACCGTCCACTCCACCTTTATCTCATACCGAGGTTTGATTCTCCCCTAATACTCATTGATGGGCTCTTTCCTTCAATCAAGTTGCCATAGTGTGTGCACTACCTTTACAGCCTCGTTATCCTGGGTCATCCCAATTTTTTTAATACCGCATATGAACGGTTCCCTTTTATTTAGCGGCCCCAGGCGCCCAACTCTACATGCTCTTGAAAGGAGAGGTACTTCTTACACTCGCCATCGACAGAATATCTTCCTTCCGAACTCTTAGATTCACTGTTATTCCCTGACAAGCCCCCAAGAGCTTGAGTGCTAGTCCCCACACACCCCACCTTACCGCCAACCCCTGATGCCGTGTAAGCACAACACGACCCTGTCTCATTCACATCAGGGGTAAGCTAAAATCCTGGAATCATTTCTATCGACATTTGCGGGACATAGGAGCCTCTATATATACTTTGGGGAGGGGTGTAGTGACTCCAAACCCTTAACAACCCCCCCCCTCTCCCAGGTAACCGACGCGGTGCTACCCCAACCTGCCATTCAGTCTGCACCACAGTGGCTATGGCAACAATCTAGCTCAGTGTTGCCCAACGGACTCACACAACCTAGCCATTGAAAGGATTTACACAAACCGCTGACACTAGCCTGCATCTACCGGACTTATATGCCCAGGGCCGGTAAACACATATCCAGTGGCCCTAGGATCCCTCACATACAGTATCACCCTCTCATGTTTTCACCCACTATGATTAACATATAGAAAGCATAAACCCTGTATTATGAGTCACTGGCAGTGCATTTGCATGTCTTTTTTGGTTGGTGCCCACTCCACCCTCTTTCTTTAAGTGAAGAGTCCCCTAGTATCAACAAGTTTGTAATAATGTTCTATGATTAAAATCTAGACAAAGGGTAGAAAATATTACACCCGTCCCTCTGCTATACTTGCTAATACTGTTTACACTTGTACTCACAGACATAAAGGCCCCAGCAAAGGTTTTGCAGATAATTTGTCTATGCGGTGCATATCTGTGCGAAAAGCAAGGCTAATTGGAATATGAATCTATCAGAGCCGCGGGAAGAGACCCCCAGACGTATACCTGAAACTGCAGAGGACTATCCACTACGAAGTGACCACCCATCCACACCACTGCCCACCCTGGAGTAAGGCCAGCTGTGTGGTAACATCGTGTATTGGTAACACGTATATGCTAATGTTCTTTTAATTAAATCGTACCCCAGAAGTACTTACCCCCTCCCTCATTTTATACATAGACCACAACTGTTTTGATCTACCTTCACCATTTGCCTTTATTCGCCGCTCGTTTTATTGTCTTCTTATCGTCTAGTTTGTGAGCGGAAGAGGAGGGCTGCTGGGGGGTCGGCTCCTGAGTTTCGCTACACTGAGAGAAAGCCCGCACCCCCCCCCCGCCCAGCACGACCGACATGCCCCCACCCACAACAAAACCCCCCGCCGACCCCCAAACCCACCCCCGACCCCCAACCAGCTTCGCCCCAATTCCACACACACCCCATAACCACGCACCAGACAACTGAGACCCACACCAGGGAGACAACCCTATACCCCAAAAACCGACGCCCGGCCCCAGATACTGCGCAAAGACACGGGCTTCCACCACGACCCCCCACACAAGCCCCGACCCCGGGACACGATCAGCACCGGCGACACCACGGCCCAAGCCACCGAAGCCGCACGGGCCTTGGTCACACCACGTGGAACCGCCGCGCATCCACACGACAACGCTGGCGTCCCGCACCCTCTGGGGGGCGCCCGATGCCGCCCGGCTCCCCGCACGGTATGAGAAACGCAGCGCGACACTACACCATAAAGGGTCGGCGCGAAAACGCCGTGCATAAACAAGAACCAGCTACATCCCTCTCCTCTACCCCCGATTCCTCCAACATACCCACTGGTTTTCTTCCTGAGGAGGTGGGGGGTTCCACTTGGGTAGAGTAGAAGTTGGGGATGAGGAGATTGCTTTGCGTATGCTATGCATACCATCCAGCTCGATCAATTGTTGACCAAACTTCAACAGCACTAATATGAAAAACTCTGTCCACGGGAGACCAGTGCGGGTTGATACGCACAAAAGAGACGCAGAACCGTCCTTTGATATTGTCCCGCCCCGCTTGCAGCCTCTGTTCTTCTCTCCCTTCCTTCTAGTTTCCTCTCTCCGCCAAAAAAAAACAAATAAGATCTTCGTCTGGGCTCTATGCAGTAATCCGTTTACCTGAGTTCTAACAGAAAAATTTTATAGTAACGCAGGATAAGCAATACCTTGGTTCGATGGAAATCCCCGGTTCTCTGTACCGCAAGCTAATAGTAAAACCTTCAGATGGATCACAGAAGAACCCCCACCTAAAGATAGCCTGCTGGGCTTATACAACCCTCCCAAAGCCCTATCCTGGGTAATACAACTAGCTAATCTGCATGGGAAAAAAAATTCCAGATCTCCACCCTATTGCAAGTTTTGCCAACCAGTTCCTGCAACCTGTAAAGGGCTAAACCCTAGTAGGCAAAGGATCATTGTCTAACCGCACATTTTAACTGCTTAGCATACCCTTACCAAGTTCCTTTCATGGCGCAAAATGTCACTACCTTTCTCCAGGATGCCCGACATTTGCTAGGCAAACGTTTATATACACCTTCCCGCATTTAGCACTTTCACCACGGTTGGTATCCCCCACTTTTGAAGCCCAGGACTTTTGCCGACACTTTTGGAGTCATCTCCACAGTGATTCCTACAGAAGTCCGGACTTAACATTATAATAATAGACTCATCCCTGGAATGGCTGATCAATAAATGAAAATAGTTAATGCTTAATTATCCACGCTGTCCTGACTGGCTGCAATGTAAATGTCCGGCGGTTCCTATAAACCTTAAACATTCAAATTCAGAGCTACCTTCTTATTTCATGCCTTTAAATAAATGTAGAGTCTCTAACTATACCTATTGTACATGTGTAACCCCTAGCACTCTGCATACCAAAATTAGAAGCTGAGACCTCTCGTATCAAAAGTTAGCTAGTTATTATGTGTGGGCTGTGATGTGGTGTTTGGTTTAACTTGTCCCTCACTTTCCCCGTCTGCAGTTTGAGGCCGGGCTCAACTGTTGCAATACACCCGACTCAATCGATACCGCAGACACACTTCCCCAATTGACTTAATTAGAATGATGAGATCACATTATACAATGCATCTTTTCATGACCGCAGACCACTTAACCCACTTTACCTTGCGTTATAGAGGCTTCCTTCCTGGTCTGCGGATACACAGTGAATTCAGTGCTGCAATGCCGGGCCCCCCCACATAACCACAAGGTATGCATTAAAAATGAACCCTTTAACACAGTGATAAAGCCCCTTATTCCTAGCGGGCGCAGTTTTAGAACCTATTATTCCACACCTTAATAGGACTGCAAGCCAGCCACTGTAGCTCATTTTAGCATGTGTGGTCTGCTATTCCTAGTCGGGGATGCACACACTGCCAATTCTCATGCTGTACCAGGCTCTCAACTCACAGTGGGCTGCAGAGCTGACACTTCACATTTATAATATGACTCAGGGGACCCTCCTGCTACTGGCTTATAACATTGGTAACATGGTATTATCTTGCCCCCTTATCCCAGGTGGGGAGAGACACGGCATTTACTAACATTTTTTAGTATTATTACCACCCTGATTGGGAATTGTAGTGTCACTCTGCAACCCATCTGGTTCAGGGGCACCCAAGCCGGGCGCAAATACCCTTTATTAATGGCATGGGTACCCTCACCATCACAAACACTGATACTGTAATCTGTATATACAGTATTGCAGAATAAATTAATCACTTTGTACCTGCAAAACATTGCAAATGCAATGGTTTTTATTTCTTCGTGACACACCCACTAGTAAGTATATTAATTGATCATATATTTGTATGTGGCCCACTATGATTAAATTATAAAATATAATACAAGGTAGAACCCCCACTATTGCAAGGAGCCACTGTGCATTGCATTTGCAATGCTTTTTTGGTATTCCCGTCTTTATTCAGTGACACTCCCCTATCATAAAAATGTGTCAATCATGTTATATTTTCTAATAATGTATAGTACATATTTCTATGTGCCCAGTAGGAATAAAATATGTAAAAAGTAAAACCTTTATTACGCGAGTCACTGTGGCATTGCATTTGCACGGGAATCAAATATTAAAACATCAAATATTTTAAAAAGTAGAAATTATTACAGTTTTTATTATAATGTATATTGAATGTCTCTATGTTCCCACTATGTGTCCTCAATTATAAAAATAAAATTTCTCTAAAGAATTCAAAAGGTTGAAATGTTAATAGTATTTAGACTTCAATCGACATCTTCTGTGAAATTGTGAAATTATTTCTCAGTTCGCTATTAATAAACAAGAATATAAATCTAAACAATCAAAATATGCACATGATGTCTATGGAACTCATTTGTATGTCTTTTAATGTAGACGCATGCCGTAGTTGATGGAATGCATTTCAAGACATTTTAATGTAGGGCAGTGCATGGTCTAGGACACCGTATGCGGGTCATTTGGGAATGACAGTTTTTGCTGTACGCTTTCTGTATGTAAAGGTGTGTAACGTTATTTTACCTTGGCATACTAACGGCTGAAAATGTGGGTGCAGGCAACCCATGTTGAGGACAGGGTTGTGCTGTACACAGATGTTCGAATGTGATCATGTAGTTGGGATGTAGGTTCATCTGTTTTGTCGGAGTTTGGTTGGTCCTTACTGGTAATGGTATTCGGGGCAGGCATCAAGTGAGTGTGGCAGGTACTCAGTTTTGGTCAGGTACTACTGCGGGTGGGCAGGTAGTTGGTTGTAAGGTTCATTAATTTAACAGTTGGTTTGTCCATATTGATAATGGTATTGGGGTAGGAACTTAGGCACAGGCAGGTACTCAGGTTGGAGTAGGTATTACGTGGAGCAAATTGGAGGATCGTTCAGGATGGTCTATTTATTCAATCTCTTTCTTGTTCAAAATTAGCCATTATCGAAAATACCCATCCATGAGTCTGCTGCAAGTGTCCCCACAACCACCCCTTCTTGCTGGGCATACTTGTTCTAATAAACCACTCATTAACTCTACAAGTTGTTGCAAATTAATTCTCCGCCATCCCTTTCTCTTCTGGTTTTGTGTTTTAGCAATAGAATAGTTATTTGTTAATGATGATAGAACATAGCCTCTTATCTGTCCCGACCTTGAATTGCAACACTATTTCATATATTTATAAATATGTATAAACTGCAAGCTGGAGTTTTGTGGCGTTGATAAAGCGCCATGATCCATGTACAGTATAGTACAAAGAGTTATGAGACAGATTAGGTTAATATGCAAGTGTGGTTTTAATAAGTGTGAAACACAAACAGTAATAGATGTACAAGTTCCTAAGAAAAGAGATGTGTGTGATGGCAAGGTAGTAACCATTCTATATAATAAAGTAAAGCCCTCTGTTCCCTTGGGCCCCATGGGTCCCTGGCAGAACTAGCACTAAAAGCCAAGGCCCGGTATCATTTCATTACATGAAAGTAAAGTGACCTCTGCTTTCTACTTTCCATTGTTCCCTTTATCCAAGACTCATGACAACTTTCTGTGTAGAATTTTTAGGTGAGATATTTGGGTAAGAATCACAATATTTTGTTTTGCAGATTCAGGGGATCAGAGCTACCATTAGTACTTTAATTCTACTAATCCAGGTAGCAGGCATGATTTGCCGGTACACAGTTGGAATTACCACCGGGGCTGCCCAGCGTCCTCCAGACTCCTGGTTTTCGAGCCCCGTATCTCAGTCCTATGTCCCTAACATCATGAGTCTCCCCAAGGTCCCCCATGTATTAATATTTTATCTGTGTTTTATACATTATTATAAGGCTCTATGTAGTTACGCCTGCGGCGTCTCTGTAAGGTGACAGCAAGTCTGCAAAGAGTCTGTACAATATGTTCAAGAGGAAACGGGATGTTGAGGGTGTCGAGGTGGCTAAGTGCCGTGGCAGGGGCGAGTACTGAGTCTGGAAAAACAGAGTCCCCCTGCGGGGAGGACCCTCTGGTCTGCGAGACTTAGTATGGAGCCTACCCATGAATAACCCACTAGATCTGAAAGGCCCAGAGCCACAAAAGTAGCTTACCTACCATAGATTGAGCACAAATTTACTCCTATTCATATGACGGTTTGTTATTCAAGTTGTGCTAAAGCCTAATCACCTTTTTTTGTGGATTTTGGTCCAAATAGTATCCAACTTGGGAAAAATGTACTTCTAAAATGACAGATTTAAGATGTGTCTTTGTTTTTATCTTAAAGTTTATGAATCTGTGCAATAGGATTTAAAATTAAGGTCTAGTGCACAAATTAGTTTTGAGATATTTATAACAAAATAACCTTTCCCTTTGTATTCCAGCCAGGCAATTGCCCTGCTCAGGAACCCTGTACTAAGTCATTTCTCTTTTTCATAGTGGCTCTTACTAATGTAAAATCAGGTCATATTACACTGGCTTTCATTAAATATGTCCAGAGATTCTGTAAAATGATTTCCAATCTCTTTTCTAACTGCCCAATTATCCATATAATGGGAATGCAAAATACTTACCTAAGAGTTGGCGTGTGGAACAATATCTGTTGCATGGTAAGAATAATAAATGTGAATATGGCTGGAAAATGTCATTTATGCAAAGTTAAAACTTTAGAAAGACATACATTTATATGTAATTACCACGTAATACCTTTATGTCCCCTAACCGAAATACCAACAAAATGAAAGAAGCAGCACATTACAGGTAAGTAAAAAATCAAGTTTATTGCAATCCAAAAAATTCAATGTTTCGTTTCTATGGCAGAACTTCTCATCAGTGTGGTGCATCATCATCAAAAAAAACATCTAAAGTATGCTTTAAATAACCTTACTAAGGCTGGAAGCACTGCGTTCCAAAAGCCTCACGAAACTGAGAACAATCATGCGGGTGACCGCTATTCACCCAGCAACCTCATGCACACAAAACATGCAAATTGCTTATCCATGCACAATATCTGCTACCTTACAGTTAGCAAACAGCTGCAGTCAAGGCGCCAATGCGACGTGCCCGTGCGTGAAAAAAATATAAAAATATACAGGTATGTTTGTATGTATGTATGTATGTATGTATTTATTTATGTAAAAAGCCTTTTACTTTTCTGTTTTGGACAAACGGTGTGATTTTCATATTGAGACACATTTTTACTTTAACAGGTATATGTTTGGCAAGTCGTGTGAAATACTGTAAGAGTAGACTGCTTAAAAAAACTAACTTCGGAGAATGTATCCCCGTTTCATCACTAAATATCTCCCTGATAAGTTTATAACTTTCATAAATTTAATAAAAAGCAAAGAAATCTTAGGGGTTCCAGGATCTTTGATTAACTGCAATTTAAAGGTAGCATAGTGCTTAAATAGTTCTGTTGTGTGCCATGGATTTATCCTCTCAAAATATGGATAAGGATCATAATAATAATTTTTTTAGTAAAAAGGCATCCCCCTTAATGTGGCATCACATACTATATAGTCAGTTTGATAACTACATTAAATCAGTTATTTTGTGTCAATACAACCTATTCCACCCCACATGAGAGATAGAGTGTACAGTAAAAAGGGAGTAGTTGGAACATCTCTGTAACTCTGATAAGGGTTGTACCTGCTCAAAGAGTGTAAAGACTCAGCGGTTTACCTGGTTGCGTAAACAGGACAGGTCTTCAAGTGCATCTTATGGTAGTTGGATCCCGCTGGCTTGTTTTGAGGAGTGGTGGTGAATACAAGAGGGTGCCAGGAAATTTTAGCTTGAGTTTATTTAGAACAGTAACTTGGCATACAAACAGAACGGTTTTCAATGCGGGGGACTCTGGAGTCCAGTTGCCTCTTGCTATGAGATTTTGTAGCACCAACTCCTCTCTGAGAGCCTCTTGTCTGCCCAAACAGATCAAGGAGTTGCCCCTAAACTCCAGCAGTCCCATCTGGACTTTCATTTACAAAACCCTAAGATGGGGAACCACTCTGTCTGTAGATAGGCTTACTCGTATCACTGTTCCATAATGGCCCCCTATCACGGGAAACTTCGCCCTAGCACTGAAACAAATAAATGGATTCTTTGCTTGCCTTCAGCAGGACAGCATGAAACCTCCCTAAACCTCCCTATGTCCCTCTGGAGGTACAGGATCCTACTAATATTAAATGGGGGCTGAGTCCACAAATGGTAAGATCCCCACCACTTATACCTAGGGTGTGGCCAACATTCACCCCAGTATCTGTGGCAGAATATGTTGCAACTGGTGTCACACCAAACTAAAAGTGACTAACATGTCCCCTCTAAAAAAGGCACACATATAGTAACAACAATGTGACTAACAAATATCTGAGGCGCTGGTAAGGTTTAACCCCCACCTGCCTGCTGATACCAGGGGACCATGCAGCGTTTTCTAAACTTAGCAAGGGTGCTATATTTGCGACGAAGAGACAGACAAGAAAAAAATAAAATCATTTACTATCTTAGCACCATTTCACATTGGACTTTGATTGTTTCAAGTTACAATGTTTTTTTTCTTTGGAACACCCATACACTGCCCATAACACTGGTATAAAGGTATGATAGGTTACATGCAACACCCTTATCTCTCTCTCCCCCCTTTTGGGGTTGCTATATTTGCGACAGAAAGAGAGAACATAACAAGGTCAGTTATAATAATCACCTCTCCATATACAGTATATTAGTTTAATATTTGATCGTCAGCTATCTTTGACATCGCTGACCTCAAAAGCTAGAAATCACTTAATTTCCTTAGAGTTATTTGAAGTAACTGAATGGAATGGGTTAATTAGAAAAAGATGTAACATTCTGGTGGTAAGATTCCAGTGTGGTAGCAAATTGCTAGGGAATTGCTATAAAGATCATGTGACATTGCCTTAACCCTTGTCTAAAAGCCGCTTCAATATAAAGCTTGGATCTGACTGAAGTCCAGTACAGAGCTGGTTAATTGCGATACATACACTTAGCCAGTTTCCACCTGGCTCATCAGTATGGCTGAAAAGCCCTCCTGCATAACTCGCAGAGGATATCACTACACTACACAGGAGGTGTGTTCTGATCAAGAGGGATCCTAGGGAACTAGAAACTAGTCCAGGACATATTGGTTCCTGGAACCTGCTAGAGGTACAGCCCATGGACACCACCAAACACGGATATTAAGAGACCCTTGCTTACACGTATCTCGCTGGACCTTGGGGTCAGAGGTTGGTAATGAGGCCTATCCTTTCAGCCTGCAGATAGGGACTGGGAGTATGAGTTAGCCCTTACAAAGGGCTAGGTCTGTTTGCTTTGAATGATATAGCTGTACTGTTTAAATCCTTGGGATAAATAAGCCAACATTTCTTTCCCTTCAATACGTCTCCCTGGTTATACCTTTGCATTTGTCTCCTACAAATTAAACACAGATTATCCTGTGAAATTCGTTGTAATACGTTTGCAGCACAATAAGGGTTTCTGACATCACTCTAGCTATGATCATCTTTGAGGACAGGTGCATTGGGGAATGAGTTGTTCAATTGGCTCCTGTTTTGGACAAACGGTGTGATTTTCATATTGAGACACATTTTTACTTTAACAGGTATATATGTTTTGCAAGTCGTGTGAAATACTGTAAGAGTTACTTGCCTAAAAAAACTAACCTTCGAGAATGTATCCCGTTTCACTAGAATATTCTCCTGATAGTTTATAACTTTCATAAATTTAATAAAAAGCAAAGAAATCTAATGGGGTTCCAGGATATTTGATTTAACTGCAATTTAAAAAGGTAGCATAGTGCTTAATAGTTCTGTTTGTGCCATGGATTATGCCTTCAAAATATGGATAAGGATCCAAACATAATTAATTTTTTTAGTAAATAGGCATCCCTCTTAATGTGGCATCACATTACTCATATAGTCAGTTTGATAACTACAATTAAATGCAGTTATTTTTGTGTAATCACCTCTTCCCCCCAGCATGAGAGATAGAGTGTACAATAAAAAGGGAGTATTGGAACGTCTCTGTAACTCTGATAAGGGTTGTACCTGCTCAAAGAGTGTAAAGACTCACGGTTTACCTGTTGCATAAACGGACAGGTCTTTCAAGTGCATCTTATGGTAGTTGGATCCGCGCTGGCTTGTTGGAGGAGTGGTGGTTGAATCAACGATGTGCAGCAAATTTTAAGACTTGAGTTTATTAGAACAGTAACTTGGCATACAACAGACAGGTTTTCAGCTGTGGGACTCTGGATGTCCAGTTGCCCACACGCCCCCACACGCACAAAAACCGCCTAACCCGACCCCCGCCCCCACCGCCCAACGACCACCCAAAGACACGCATGACACCCCACACAGACCGGGACACCCACCCACACCCCCGCCCGAACGTACCCAGCCTGCCGCCCACAGGGCAGAGGCGGTCGCCACCAAACATGAAAGTATGAGACCCACCCCAGGACCACCGAATCACACGCAGGCCCAGGCGCTGCACAAACACGCTTCGGCACGAGCAGAGAGCGTCGAAGTTGGGAGATCCCACACAGAATGCGCATGGACCAGACGGCTACGAGTACGGCGGGGGGTACCAGCGGCCCCCCATCATCGAAAACGAGGTAAAAGGGACAAACAGGGCAACGGCAGGAGCCTCTGTGCGACATCGCTGGCACGAGAGAGGAGACCAATTGGCACCCCACGTAAAGGCCAATCCCCAAGTAAAGGGAGACCGGCGACGAACCAGGTTCCAGCAGCTTGGAGGAGATGGACGTTGAGACACCGACAGCACAGCCCCCTGGCTACCGATAAGAACCGGGGCCAATATGTAAGGAGACCGAAACATGACTATCCCGCACGCGTACCGGACGTACAACTACCCAGGCCCCAAAAAAGCGGCGGTCGCACCACGACCCAGTGCCAGGATGCAGAGGGGGTGGTTGCGACCGACAGGCGGCCACGGAAGCACGCGAAAGCCCCTCACGTCCAAAACCCAACCCACCCGAATACGCTCGACCTAGCATCGGAAGCGGCACAGGAAGGGCACGTGCAAGACTTCAGCGGGCGCAGCAGTCACTTAAGACGCCCCCATAACCCCTACCAGCACAAAAAGAGTACGGTGGAGACCGTCTCTGCTATGAGATTATGTAGCACTCAACTCCTCTCTGATAGCCTCTTGTGTCGCCCAGACAGATCAGGCAGTTGCCCCCTCTGAAACTACCAGGCTATTCCCATCTAGTGACCTTTCATTTACAAACCCTAAGATGGGGGAAACCCACTCTGTACTGTAAGTAGGCTTACTGTATCACTGTTCCAATAATGGATGCCCCCCTATCCCTGGGAAACTCTTCGCCCTACGCAACTGAAACAAATAAATGGATTCTGTTTGCTTGCCTACAGGCAGGACAGCATGGAACCTCCCTGATGTCCCTCTGGATGGTACGGATCCTACTACTATTAAAACTGGGGCTGATACAAAATGTAATCCCGCACCACTTATACCTAGGGGTGTGGCCAACAGCTCAGCCCAGTATCTGGGCAGAATAATTGTTGCAACTCGGGTCACACCCAGACCTAAAAGTGGACTAACATGTTCCCCATCTCAAAGGCACCACATTAGTAACAACAATGTGACTACAACAAACTTTCTGAGGGCTGGTATTTTTAAACCCCCACAGACCTGCCTGCTGATACCAGGGGCTGACATGCAGCATTCTTCTAAACTTAGCAAGTGTTCTATCCTTTTGCGAACCAAAGAGACCTACAAGAAAAAATAAATCATTTACTCTCTTAGCACCATTTCCACCTTGGGACTTGATTGTTCAAGTTACAAATGTTTTTTTTTCTTTGAGAACACCCATACTGCCCCTACACTGTATAAAAGGCCTATGATAAGGTATACAGGGGTGCAACACCTTCTCCTCATCCCCCCCTCTTGGGGGTGCTATATTTGCGCAGAAGAGACAGAACAAGAAAGGTCATCTTATATAGTCACCTCCCATATACAGTATATTATGTTTTATATTGATCTGTCGCATCTTTGGACATCGCGACCTCAAAAGCTCCGAAATCACTTAATTTCCCTTGAGGTTTTGAAGTAACCTGAATGGAAATGGGTTAATTTTATGAACGCAAGAGTAACATTCTGGTGTAAGATTACAGCGTGTGGTAGCAAATTGCTAGGGATTGCTATAGAGTCATTTGACTTGCCTTAAGTTAACCCTGTCTAAAAGCGCTTCAAATATAAAGCTGGATCTGACTGAAAAGTCCATACAGAGCTGGTTAATGTGCACGATACATACAATTTACCGCGTTTCCACCTGCTCATCAGATGGGCTGAAAAGCACTCCTGCATAAACTGCAGAGGATTCACTATCACTAAAGGAGGCTTGTGTTCGATCAGCCAGAGGGATCCTAGGGAACTAGAAACATAGTCCAGACCATATGGCTTCCTGGAACCTGCTAGAGTACAGCCCTGGGACACCAACCTAACACGGATATTAAGAGCCTTGCTTACACTATCTCGCTGGACTTGGGGTCAGAGGTGTTGTAAGAGGCCTATCCTTTCAGCCCCACTGAGATAAGGGACTAGGGGAGTATGATTAGCTTACAAAGGGCTAGGGTGCGTGTTTCCTGCGCTTGAATATACTAAAGCTTTACGTTTTAAACCCTTGGACTAAATAAAGCCAACTTTCTTTCCCTTCAATCACGTTCTTCCCTGGTTATACTTTGCATTTGTCTCCTACAAATTAAACACAGATTATCCTGTCGAAATGCTTGTAATCGTTTTTGCAGCCCACATAATCGGTTTCTGACATCACCTCTAGCCTATGATCATCTTGAGGACAGTCATTGGGAATGCAGTTGTTCATTGGCCTCTGTTTTGGCACAAACTGCTGTGATTTCTCATTGAGACACATTTTACTTTACCAGGTATATAGTTTGCAAGTCGTGTTGAAATACTGGTAAGCAGTCGACTTCCTTAAAAACTAACTTCGGGAGTATCCCGTTTCCACTAGAAATATTCTCCTATGATAAGTTATAACTTTCATAAATTTAATAAAAGCAAAGACAATCTTAGGGTTCCAGGATCTTTGATTACTTCAATTTAAAGGTAGCATATTGCTTAAATAGTTCTGTTGTGTGCCATGGATTCCTCCCCTCAAATATTGATAAGGATCATAATAATTACTTTTTTTTAGTAAAATAAAAGGCATCCCCCATCCCCTCGAATGTCGGATCACATACTATATAGTCAGTTGATACCTACAATTAAATGCAGTTATTTTTGTGTATACAACTATTCCCACCCCCAGCATGAGAGATAGAGTGGTACTATAAAAGGGAGTAGTTGGAACAGTCCTCTGTAACTCTGATATGGTTTGTACCTGCTCAAAGAGTGTAAAACTCATCGGTCTTACCTGGTCCTGCGTAAACAGGACAGGTCTTCAGTGCATCTTGGCAGTTTTGGATCCGCGCTGGCTTGTTTGAAGGAGTGGTGGTGAATAAAGAGGGTGCCAGGAAATTTAGCTTGAGTTTATTAAACAGTACTTTGCTACAACAAAGAAAAAAAAAACACGGTTTTTCACTGCTGTGGGGACTCTGGAGTCCAGTTGCCTCTTGCTATGCAATTTTGTAGTTGCACTCAAACTCGCTCTGAGAGCCTCTTGTTCGTGCCCAGAACAGATCAAGGAGTTTGCCCCCTGAAACTCCAGGCAGTCCCACATCTAGGACCTTTCATTTACAAAACCCATAAGATGGGGAAACCTACTCGGTACTTGTAGAGTAGGCTTCACTGTATCACCTGTTCCATAATGGCCCCCTACCACTGGGAACACTTGCCCCTCTAGGCCACTGAACAAATAAAATGGGATGTCTGTTGCTTGACCTTACAGCAAGGACAGCATGGAAACCTCCCTGATGTCCCTCTGGATGGTACATGATCCTACTAATAATATAAATGGGGGCTGAGTACAAAATGGTCTAGATCCTCCACCACTTTTATACCAGGGGTGTGGCCAACAAGTCACCCCAGTATCCTGGCAGATAATGTTGCAACTGGGCTCTCACACCAGACATAAATGACTAACATGTCCCCTCTAAAAAGGCAACATATAGTAAACACAATGTGACTAACCCATATCTAGGCTGGTAAGGTTTTAACCCCCACACTGCCTGCTGATACCAGGGCTGACATGCAGCGATTTTCTAAACTTAGCAAGGGTGCTATATTGCGACAGAAAAGACAGACAAGAAAAAAATAAAATCATTACTATCTTGCACCATTTCACATTGGACTTTGATTGTTTCAAGTTACAATGTTTTTTTTCTTTGGTAACACCCATACACTGCCCATACACTGGTTATAAGGTATGAATAGTATACATGCAACCCTTCTCTCCCTCCCCCCACTTTTTGGGGGTGTATATTTGCGACAGAAGAGACAGACAAGAAAGGTCAGTTTATAATAACTCACCATCTCCTATACAGTAATATTATGTTTTATATTGATCTGTTCAGCTTTCTTGACATCGCTGACCTCAAAAGCTACTGAAATAACTTAATTTTCCTTAAGAGGTTTTGAAGTAACTGACTGGGAAAGTGGGTTAATTTTATGAAAGAAAGATTAACATTCTGTGGTGTAAGATTCAGCAGTGGTGGTAGCAAATTGCTAGGGATTGCTATAAGAGTCATGTGACATTGCCGCTTAACCCTTGTCTAAAGCGCTTCAAATATAAAGCTTGGATCTGACTGAAAGTCCAGTACAGAGCTGGTTAATTGCAAGATACATACAATAGCCAGTTTCTCCACCTGGCTCATCAGTATGGCTGAAAAGCCTCCTGCATAAACTGCAGAGGATATCACTAGCACTAAGGAGGTGTGTTCTGATCAGAGAGAGGGATCACTAGGGAACTAGCAACTAGTCCAGGACATATTGGTTCCTGGAACCTGCTAAGAAGGGTACAGCCCAGGACACAACTAACCACGGATATTAAGAGACCTTGCGTTACACGTATCTCGCTGGACCTTGGGGTCAGAGGTTGGTAAGAGGCCTATCCTTTCAGCCCTGCAGATAGGGACTGGGGGAGTATGAGTTAGCCTTAAAAGGGCTAGGTGTTTGCTTTTGAATGATATAAAGCTGTACTGTTTTAAATCCTTGGGATAAATAAAGCCACATTTCTTTCCCTTCAATACGTTCTCCCTGGTATACCTTTGCATTTGTCTCCTACAATTAAACACAGATTATCCTGTGAAATGCTTGTAATAGTTTGCAGCACAATAAGGGTTTCTGGACATCACTCTAGCTATGATCATCTTTGGGACGGTGCACTAGGGTGAATGAGTTGCTCAACTTTGC
>WSYH01012076.1:0-19576 GCA_036426205.1 Ascaphus truei | reverse complement strand
CTGAGCTTTGTCTGTGTTTTATGTTATGTCTCTGGTTTTAAATACATATTGCCATGCTCAGTAGCACTCCTCTGTGAAACTTATATGCTTATATATGTTGTGGGTATTTTGGGGGTTCAATTTGAGCTTGTAGGTGTTCTGTTTGTTTTATAATTCTTGTGCAGCTAGTCTTGGCTGTTTTGGAGGGTGGCAACCTCCTATCCAATTGAAGGCAGTGAATTCACTCCCTCCCACATTTAAATGGTTAAAAGCTCACTCCATGGCACTCCAACTATCAGGGGAACTGCCTGCATGCAGGTGATTGTGACAAATCATTACAGAGTGCTTTTCCTGGTAATGTACAGGTTAATAAAAGCTTCAATCAGACTTGAACTTTTGCAACTTATATTGACGATTTATTATAAATCATTCTCCTGGCAATGCACAGGTTATTAAGATCTATATTAGTGTAGGGACCCTTGAAACGTGGTCTGCCGTGAAGTTTGGCTCAAGGGCTTACAACAATTTGGCCAAAATGTTAACTAAAAGACCATTTTATTTATTGTTATTTATACATGTATATTAGGCACTGTACCGTATATAAGTTTTTTCTGGATGTGCACTGAGCTTTGTCTGTGTTTTATGTTATGTCTCTGGTTTTAAATTATATTGCCATGCTCAGTAGCACTCTCTGTGAAACTTATATGTCTTTATATATGGTGTGGTATTTTGGGGGTTCAATTTGAGCTTGTATGTGTTCTGTATGATATATATATATATATATATATATAGATATATATATATATATCTATATATATATATATGATATATATATATATATCTATATATATAATTATATACTATTGAATATTAAGGTTGAGCTGTGATAACTATTCCCTATTTTATGAGATCTAGGCGATCCTGAGACTCCACCGCGGTCTTGACGAGGATCATCAGACACAACCACAATTCTGGGAGAGGGCCTCTCCATACAATGCGCCACAAGGAGCCTAAGATAGCCATACAGTTCGCGTGTATGTATTAAACCGGGGCGGCGTCCATCTGACCAGGGCCAGTGGAGAGGTCTGCGAGGATGAGCATTCATGATCGCAGCCGAGGTAGCGGAGTGGGCTGCGGTGTCGGTGAGGGCTGTGGACGAGAGGCAGGAGACTGTTGGCTGGGGGGCGGGCTGCTGCTCCCTCAGAGACCATCTCAGGGACCGGAAAACTGGGAGAGAGAGTGCGGGGGCTACTTGGCGCAGCGAGAAGTCTCCAACTAGAGCCAGTCTTGCACTGTAAGGGTTGTGACCCAGGCCTAGGCGTGAGGAGGGAGTGGCCATCTTGCCTCAGCACTCCCTTGCATTGCCACCAAAGCTTGCCTGTCTGCCCCATTTGCGATCACGTCCTCCGGGGACCCTACGGGTTGCAGAATCAATGTGGTGAGCAGGACTCACCCAACATGAACCCTAGTACTGTGGGAGAGGAGCACCACTGAATATGACGGGTAAGAGGAGCACTGCCATTTTCATTTGTTGCTCATGCTGTGTTGCCGTGTGAGTGTGAATCCCCTGCCCTGGCCCTTGGACCACGATCAGCGCCCTCCTCTGGCTGAGGGGGCCCTGTGCTGCCTCTCCTGTCAGTGCATAAGGCAGTGTGTAGGCGGAGACAGCGTGGGACATGGAACCGCCCCGTTCAATATAGTTCAGCCCCAAAAGTAAGATGGCCGCCATGGGCCTATAAGAAACAGGTTGCTTCTATTCTATCCTGCACCTGCTGGTGGGACCGCTGGGGTTCACAGGTTTGTCTCTTCCTTGGTATCCCTCTTGTCAACTAGACCAAATATTGAGTCACGTAAAAGAAAGGACACAATAAATAAACACTCACTGGCTGGTGGAGACAATTCGAAGTGGACAAAGAAAAAAAGAGACCACCCAGCATGTGGTCCAATGGTCAGTGTACCACGCGCCAAACTAGGAAACAGCACAATCAGACAATATGTGAAAAAAACATGTGAGAGGCCAAGGCTGCCAATGTCAGCAGATCTCACGTACCCTTGACAAAGTTGTGTGTTGGTACAAAAGTGCTCTGAAACACACACATATTGGAACACCTGTAATAATCTGTTATCTATTAAACATATATATTATTAAAATCAGGAATCCCATTACCCTTAAATACATGCGCATACACGTGATTAAAAACAATTACGTGCTGTGACGCAGCTTAATGTACAAGGGGTACATTCAAGAAACTAAAGCAAAGCAGTCCACACTAACTAAAACTCTCTGAATTTGACACTAAACAATACCAAAATACCCTGACCACTACGCCATGCCTCTCAAAGATAAACAACCCCTCTCTCAGGAAGGTTTGCAATTCTTCCATCAGAGTCAATGAGGCTCAGGGAAGATGTGGGCTCCATGTCAAAAGAGAGGAGCTCAGATAGAGAATCGTCACCAGGGATGTGAATCACAGGATGTCTCTAAAAGAGACATGGAGGACTTCATTACAGAACTATAGCAGCAATGCATGCTGAACCCCAACAGTTATACAACACCTTAAAGAAGAATTAATTCCATTACAGAACATATAGTCTAAATGTTGAACAAATTGAAGCCACAGCTCAAACAGTAGGTTCAACCTCCAAGATATATCTGAACTACAATTCAGGTGCACTCAATACTGGAAAAAATAGAAGACGCAAAAATAGATCCTGGTGGAATACATAAGGATCAGAAACGTGTCTGAAAGAATTAAGTAATGACATTCTAGATGCTATTTGTCAAGACTCTTTACATCTCTTGTCCCAGCCCTGACAGAAAATCAGCTTCAAACTGACAGAGCTTCAAAACCCAAAAACCTGACAGCAGACAAACCACGGGACATTATTGTCCGACTTCATTACTTCCGAACAAAGAAAAAATCCTGAGAGCATCCAGATCTCAAAGCAATAAAATTGATGGGTCCACATTTCAACTTTTCCCAGACCTGGCTCAAGCCACACTAGCAAGAGTCGGGAATTTCGCCCGATCACACTTATCCTGCGTGAAACCAAGTCAATTATAGATGGTTTTCCCTGCAACCCATTTTCGCTTATAAAACACATACCATGTCTTAGCTTCTGTAGGTAAAGATGTCACGCAAACCTCATGGACCTCACGATATTGATGGAACCGGATGGAGTTAAATAAAAAAGGAATAAAAAGGAATAAAAACAGTATTAGTACATCATATCCACATGTGTGGGGGATGGGGGGGAGGGGGGGATGGGTGTGGAAGGAGGATACGCTGGAAGGTTTGATGTTGATTTTCACTATCTAATCAAAGAATACATAAATTTATGGATTCAGTGACTCACACGGCTTGTGTGGTGTCTCTCCCTCAACGCAGACTGTAGTGGGTTAATGCAGGACTCATATAATGGAGTCTCAATACATATAAAACTCACACGGCCTAATGTGAGTTCTTGCCCTCAAAGGGTGGTGTCCTGTATGGATGGTGTCTGGTCGTTCATCAGCAAAATACCCCCAATAGGTTGGTGTGTGAGTGTCTCCTTCCTCCCGTTTCCCAGAAGACCAAAAAGAATGTGTGCAACCAGGGTTAACAATATAACAGGTCTTTATTCGGTAAACTGTAAGACATGAGCATAAACATGCATACATGTTGTGAAACATAAAATATAAAACAATTTATGACACAAGGAACTAGACAAATTGAAATAGACAAAAACAAGAAGCACACACTCACACTTATTGCAACTTCTGTTGCCCATCATCAGCCGCTTGTACACTCCTATACGATCTCCTCCTCCGTTGTTGCTCTCACTGGCGCGTCCGGCATGGAACCAGAAAGGGGATCTGCACCGGATGTCCTGCGGTGGGCTGGGTCCCTCTCTCAATGAGCTCTGCTTATAAAAACACATACCATGTCTTAGCTTCACTCGAAGGGGTACATCGGCCCCCTGGAAATACTGGGCCTAAAGTCATCCACTTCAGAGTCGATACCCCAAGACACCAGAGTTACTCTGGGTCCAGGCCTTAAGAAAGAAGACAGCTTAATACTTGTGGACTGTTTTCACGACACATTGTTGCCTGACTTCATTCACTTCAACTCTCCCAATCAGTCAAACCTCCATATTGGTTGTGGAGACTTGGAGACTCCCATTTAAGAATCATTTGAACAACCAAGTCTAAAGACAGTTGCCCCAGATAGGTCATACGTCTTATTTGTCATCTTCTCCTCTTGTCTGTCTTACAGTATAACAGGTTTTCTCCTACATCACAGACTTCCTTTGGGGGGAAAAGAAATTTCTGGAATCCGAATAGGATGTTGGAGATCATGCAGACCTGAAGATACTGACCTGAACCGTCTCAGAGTTTGGTTACATTCAAGTCTTACATCATCTATGGTTTGGTCCCAAGGACTATTTATGTTCATATAGAGAGTTGATGGCTTAGCCTCCCAGTTCATATTGTCCCCTTCTTCAATTGACCACTGCAACATAACTGCTATGTTGAAATGTATACTGTTATTCACTGTATTTCTGCATTTGATTGTAGAATTGTTTTGTTGCAACCGTTCATGGACTACCTCCCTCCCACCCACACAGGCTTCTGTTCATGAAAAGTTGTCTGCTTCAGAGTCTTTAAAGTAGAGGCCCCCCAAAGGTTGAGATATGTGGCCTCAAGGTTATCCCCTTTAAGTTTTCCTCCCCCTACTACCCTCATGCCACAATCTCAACTTCAGACAGAATATTACAACATATTCCAGTTACATCCCTTTCTCCCCACCCAGCGGATTTTCTCAATTAATAATGTTTTTATGTTACACTAATATGTACAAAGTACTACATATTAACACAATGGCGTTTAATATCTCCCAATGCAAAAGGGTTGAACTCCCCGCAAAATAGAAAAGTAGCTCTCCAAGAAATTAAGCGACTGAAGTGAGACTTGGTTCTGAATCAGGAGACCCACTTGAGACAGAGAGACCAACATCTTTATAGTAAATTATATCCCCAAATCTATCAGGCGTCATCAAACAATAAAAAAAATGGAGTGCCTTTTAATTCAAAAAGATCTGAACTTTACTTTGCAATACATTAAAAAGACAGCTTAGTGTGATCCTGATAGTAGTGGGACACTAAGCTCTCCCAAATTATGATAGTTAATGTCTATGCCCTAACGAGGGACAGACACAGTTTTTTCAGACTATTAAAAAGATTGAGGCTGTCAACAGGGCATACAAATCTTAAGAGGCTATTTAAACACACTGTTTTCGATCCATCTGTGGACAAACATCATCCAAATCTCCTGCAGTCTTCAGGGGCAATCATCTAAGAGTCTGAGAGAACTAACCAAATGTTTGGGCCTCGTAGATTCCTGGAAACTGCTTAATCCACTAACAAAATATGTCTTCTTTTATTTCCATCCCCAAACCGCTACTTAAGAATCGATTATCTTTTCATAGATTACCACTTATGTAGAAATATAACATAGAAGATATTGTGTTCACTCGACAACATTTCCTCATTGGAGCATTTTAATAAGAAGAAAAGATTCAGCTAGTGGATGTTAAACAAATATTTATTATTAACCATGATACAAAGCTGAAGTCTCAGAGGATTTGAGCATATTTTAACATTAACTCCACTCCAGACGTCCCCCACTCCCATTGGATGGGAAGCTCATTAATCTTTGATCCGAGGGAAATTATAGCCTTGTCCTCCTGGAAAAGAAATAGAAAAAAATCAAATTGATATCCTAACTACAAACTAGAACAATTAGAAAAGCTTCATAAAATCACTCCACAAAACAATGTATAGGCCAATTTAGTTGTGTGTTTGGGGCACAAGTCCCAATAACAGTGCCAATTTATACAAACACGAGGTGAATTAAACCAATTCTTAGCCGCTGAGCAGAAGGGCCATGCTCTGGACACCAAAAATGTTATGACAAAAGCATAAGGCAGACAAAATGTTGGCAAATAAACTAAAATCAAAGCAATGACTATCTAGAACGCACAGTATTCGCACACAAAAGGGTGGCATAACTTTGATGATTCTGAACATATCTGCTCCATTCAGAGATTTTTATACAGTTCTTTACATTTACCGGAGAGACAAGGGGGATCTCGAGATCTCATTGTCAACAGACATTAATTGTTCTTGTCCAAGTGCAATCTTGCAAACTTTCATGTGAGTATTTTGGCCGTCAGAATCTCCGATTACACCATGGAGATATCTGATGTGAATAAATCCCTTAAGGCGGAAGCTCCTGGTCCAGATGGATTTTCCAACTCTATTATAAAAAATTTGCAATGGTCCTTATCCCCCCAGCTCACCAAATTATTTAACACCGTTCTAACAGACAAGCCCCTTCTAAAACAAGGCTGCAGGCGTCATAGCAATTATTCCCAAACAAGGTAAGACCCCCTAATTGCTCCAATTACAGACCCATATCTCTACTAATACAGATATTAAATTATATGCCAAAATTATTGCAAATAGACTTAATACACTCTTGCCTAAATTGATTCATCGCGGATCATGTAGGATTTATAAAAGGGAGACAGGCTCTGGACAACACCAGACGTCTATCAAACTTACTCATATAGCTCACCAATCCAATCAACGGCCTTCTTATTCTCACAGATGCCGAAAAGGCTTTTGACTGCCTTAACTGGCAGTTCATGTTCGCTACCCTAAAATAATGGGATTGCAGCAAAAAATGTTATATAGCATCAAATTCTATATTGCTCCCCTCAGCCACAGTCAAAACAAATGCAGTCAACCTCCTCCTTATTTCTTCCATAAATAACGGAACCAGCAAGATGTCCCCTTTCCCTCTCTATCGCAATATCCATTGAAACATTAGCAGCCCTTATTAGAAACAACTCCAACTTCAGGAATTCACATTAAAATCAACATATACTGCAGATAGCTCTATTTGCTGATATAATAATACTGTCTTTCACAAAACCGTTTAGTTTTCACCTCCCTAAACTACTAGAAAAATGTAGATTTCTTTGGTAAACTCTCAGGCTATAAAATTAATAAATACGAAATCTGTAGCTCTAACTTAAATTACTCACAACAAAGTCAAACTCATCCAAACCAATTTTTTTATTTAAATGGGATCCACAAAAAAATATACTAGGTATCTTCATTTGGGAACCCTACCAGATATCCTGGTTCATTAGGATCATATCGATAGATGAACATCCTCCCTAATGTTCTATATTTTTTTTCAAGTATTTTTCTCAAACATCCAGGGGGAGCATAAGGGGAAAGAAATACATTTAAGTGCAGACGTTTCTATAGAGGGATGATGGTGTCTTGGCTCGTACTGTATAAATGTATTACTCACAAGATGTATGAGTTATCAGGCAATTGGCAAATTGGGTTCCACCCATCTGTGATCTGGCCCCCCTTGTTAGAGATACCGTCAGCGGATGGATTCTATATAGAGAGAGAACTACATAGTGCGATCAAAAAGGTACAACATTTTATAATTTACAAACGGTCAATAAATGCGCACTTACATGTGCCAGTAAAATCATGTCATGTATCTCACAAATGGAGAAGTAACTCCCCGAACTGCTCACCCCCCTCTGGTGTTTGTCTGGCTTTCTCTCACGATTTGATGCCGTTTCAGAGCCTCCCTCACGGCGCCGTCCAGAGATGACGTCACGGCTGCGAATTTGGGTCAGCTACGGGTCGCGTTTGAGTCCAAAATTGTTACACTCTAACCGTTTCGCCCAGCTTGATGTACCAATTTTGGACTCAACGCGACCCGTAGCTACCAACTCTGCAGCCGTGACGTCATCTCCTGGACGGGCGCCGGAGGGAGGCTCTGAACCGGCATACAGATCCGTTGAGAAAGCCAGCCAAACACCCAGAGGAGGCGGTGACAGTTTCGGGGAGCTTCTACCTTCCCATTTGTGAGATACATGCATGATTTTACTGGCACATGGTAAGTGCGCATTTTATTGACCCGTTTTTAAATTATAAGTTGTACCTTTTTGATCGCACTATGTAGTTCTCTCTCTTTTATATAACATCATCCTGCTGACAGTATCTCTAACAAGGGTCAGATCACAGATGGTGGCAACCCATTTGCCATTGCCTGATTAACTCATACATCTTGTGAGTAATCATTTATACGAGCCAAGACACCATCATTCCACTCTATAGAACGTCTCACTTAAATTGTATTTCTTTCCCCTTATGCTCCCCCTGTGTTGAGAAAATACTTGAATCTTTGGAACCCGTGAAACATAGTCCCACCAGTGAGTGTTTGAGTGGGTGGTTGGATTTTATCACCTACATCACTTTTCATAAATTTATTCACTATTGTTATTTGTTTATAGTTGTTTGCGCCTTATATCACTTATTCACAATACTATATTTTTTTTCATACACTACCATTAAAGTCATCAGGACAAATATTACCACCTACTGCAAAATAGAAATAATTCGGTACTTTTGGCAAACAAAAAAACAAGGATTAATAGATCCATTCTATATCGCCCTAAATCAGAGAAGGATTGGCGCTCCTGGAACTGAACAGATATTCATCGGCTAACTCACCTAAGACATTAATCAGTTGCACAAATAACCATATTCAGTATATAAAAATCTGGTTTTACCCTTCTCATGTAATTTGTGGGATTCCTTAAATCCAGAAACAATTGGACCACCCCTTCCTCATTATGTACTCTTTGTTCTCAAAAATCTTCTTTTTCGCCAGTTACAATAAGAATCAACTGAAGCTATTAACCGCCACTGGAGTGTAGTAGGGTTGAAAGATGTGATGGATTTGCATACTTTGAGACCTTCCCTGCAATACAATAAAAATGTAACATCCAAATATCAATTTTATAGATATCTACACTTGAATTAATAATTGTAGCATAGCGCTTCACAGCAGTAATACACATGACAATCATATAAATAACAAATAGTACAAATAACAGATCATGGAATAAGTGCTCAGACATAAAAGTAACATTGTAGAAGAGGACGCCCTGCTCGCAAAGAGCTTACAATCATTGGTGAGGTGAACGTACCAAGACGTAGGAGGGCATCAGGTAAGTGCTCTGCAGGGCCAAGCTTATGTATTGTAGTATAGTATAAGCCATGGTGCTACTCATATGCTTCTTTAAGCAAGTGTGTCTTAAGGGAGGTCTTAAAGGTGGAAAGAGTGGGTGCTTGTCGGGTATTGAGGGGAAAGGGCATTCCAGAGGTGGCGGGCAGATAGTGAGAAAAGTTTAAGGGCGGTAGGGGCTTTAGATACAAAGGAGGTAGAGAAGACATCGTGAGCAGAATGCAGAGTCGGGATGTGCATAGCGGAAAATTAGGGCTGAGAGGTAAGGAGAGCAGAGAGTGTAAGCTTTAAAGTGAGGAGAGAATTGGGTGCGAGATGCGAGAATTTGATAGAAGCCAGGAGAGTGATTCAGCAGGGGAGCGCTGAGACAGATTTAGGAAAGAGTCGAGTGATTCTCGCAGCAGCGTTTAGGATAGATTGTAGGGGAGACAGGTTAAGGCACGAAGGCCGGAAGAGGGAGGGTTACAGTAATCGAGGGGCGGAGAGAATGAGGCCCAATTTACATTTTAGCAGCGAGTACAAGGGAAAGGGTGAACTTGTTATATTCGGAGAAAAAGCGACAGGTTTTAGATACTTTTGAATGTGAGGGCGTAATGTGAGAAAGGAGTCCAGTGTGACCCTTGGCAGCGTGCCTTGGGGCTACTGGGTAATGATGGTCTGACTTCCAGCATAATTTGGAAGGAGTGATTAGGTTTGGGAGATGTATAAGGAGCTCTGTTTTTGCGCATTAAAAGATCGTTGGTACTCGAAACCGCGGGTTAAAACTAATATCAATTATCAGCATTTCGCCTAGTGTGTTGGAGGGGACATGTGGCACCAGGGCTCCATCTACATTCTTGGGTGGGCATATCCTAAATTAAACCCCTATGGACAAAATTTTCCTATTGGCGAGAGAGTGTCCTGGCTCCATATACCTAAAACACCCTCTTTGTGATTCGCTGGGGTGTCAATTCTCAATTTAAGCAACGCTTGAGTCTAAATGACCCTGCAATATCTTTAATAGCAACAACATGCTGCCATTGGTCGCTTTGTCGTCTAAAACATAAAAACCCTGCCCCATTTCCTGTGGGTTTGTAATAAAATAATGGGATGGGCAACCTCGAGAATTGTTGACACTCACTACTCCAGCCAATAGCATTTATTGCATTCTTGGAAGTCCGTTCACATCTTTTAATAGCAAATAAGATTCTAGGTGATATATGAATCTACTGGAGTCCCAATACAGAAGGAATATTATAAATGTTTAATGTACCACTGTAATGTCTTGTACTTGTCCTGACACACCCGCTTCCCCCTCCTTTCCCCCCCTCTTTGTTTTCCTTCCCTAATATTACTCTACCCCCCATTTCTTATGTGTAAAATGCCGTATGTGATTTATGTTAAATATCTTGGAATTGTCTTGTTACACATTTTAAATAAAAGTAACAAAAAAAATAAAAACTTTTTCGCAAGATGAGTGGAAATATTGGAGGGCGTACTGCTCTGTTTTCCAACTTGCACCCCACAATGGCTTTTGATTGCCACTATACAAGCATTGTGGACGCAACTTTGAAAATAGAGGGGTGATTGGCTAACTCCGAGATGTCTCCCAAATTAAGAGAAGCACGGTACAAGCAACCAATTTTTATTGGTTGCTGTACATTTGTCTCTATGACACCTCTGTGATGGCCCTATGGACTATAAAAGACATGGGCCCTTGGCAGAAGTCTGGAAGTCAGTGAGTAGGCCAACAAGTAGATGAGAAATTAAAGAAGAAAATAAAGAATGACTTTACAGACAGTCTTTACTTATCCTTGAAGAAATTTCATCATACGTAGGACGCAGGGCTGGGGTTACGTAAAGGGTCCCCCATCGCCAGCCCTATGGATGGTGCCGATAAAAATCAGATCATTGGGCCCTTTGGAATACTAATAGGTTCATGCGGCCTGGTTTGATTTTTGGGGGGATTTAACATTTTTTAGATTTTTGTCATTGTCACTGTATTTCCTGGGATAAAAAAAAAACTTGTGTAGCCATCGGGCATTTTATTAATGTTTAGTTTATTTTATGATTGGTCACCTGCCCTTTTTATTTGATTGTTTTCCTGTGTGGCTTAACCTGCCCTGAATAGAGGACGGCATTCATCAATGGTGGGGTTGTGTCCATTTTGTCTTACTGTCTCCAGTGAGTGTCAATGTGCTATCGTAGGATCCCCATTGAGAATGCCTATGTAGTACACACAGTGACAAGCAATGGGGTTAATGGTCAACAAATGATTTTTTTAAATTACAGTATGTGTATCTGTTTGTATTTACTGTTAAAAATATATTTTTATGTTAGTATGAAGTTTTTTGTAATTAGTGGCCAAAAGCCGGGCTATTAGCCACATTTTGCTAAAAGGGCTACTTGGGCCATTAATCCACGCGGATGGGAAAAAGGGGAAAAACGTGAAATTTTTGTATGGCAGGAGGAAGGGTTAGGGGTAGGGTGTGATTATATGCCCTGGTGAGAGGGGGGTGGTAGAAGGCTAAACCCTTAATTGCTTTAAACATTTAGTAAGAGCAATTGCATGACAATGTTTTACTAGCCCTTCGAGACACCAGGTAATGTAGTTTAACTTGAAGCTATTACTCCTTTGGTGCTTATTCGGATATTCGCTTGGAAGTCCGTGGCTCAAAAGGCGTAATATATTTTTTACGCCATAGTGTTAAATGATAATTTATATTACTTACCCCTATGGTATCAATTGGTTACATTGTCAACCCATTTTATCGTGCAATTAGAGTAATAACTGTTAACTATCATTGTGTTCAATACACCAGTGTGACTCTACTTAAATATCACAAAGATACTAATTACTGTAATCTTGAGACTTGGGTCATAAATGTGGCAGGTAAAATTTACTGGAATTTGTTTTGTTTGTACCCATGAATCGAATAGGGAGGGATTAGTGGGAAAAACGGAGGATGCGACAAGATGGAGGAGTATGGGATGGGAGTACAAGGCACGGTTGGGAAAAGAGAAGGAGTGTATGAAAAGCCGGTGTAAGGGGAAAATGGAGTAGCGAGAAAGTGAAAGATAGGATATCATAAAGTACAGATATGGAAAAAGAAGCAAGTCCGGGATAGGGGTGCTATTAACTTGAATTTAATGCTATTCTAGTCCAATTTTATATAGTTCCTAAGATGTCATTCATTCATTCGGCAAATCTACAGTATTATGAATGCAAATAATTGGAGTGATAAGGTCATCAACCCGATTGACACTGTCGCGAAGCTAAGTCCATTTTTTATTGTAATTTGTGAAAAACAGTTCTTGTACAAGCAGGACCATAAAATCTAGCCAGGGTAAATGTGACTTGTTTTGAGATGATCATGGCAGAGATAAATGCAAAATATGGTAATTTCTGGTATAAAACTTACCTACAATATTATGCATCAATGCACCTTGTGTTCCTCTATTAGGTTCAGCACCCCTTTATTACCAATTTTGAACAGTGCTTAAATGGTGTCAACATCTGAGGTTCACCATAGTCATATAATATTTATGAACATTTATCCTTACTCCTGTCAATTAAGGGGGATTACAGTGAGATGATGATGCTCATATTTTATCAGGTGAAGAATGTGTAGGCTGTTCGCACCGCACCATTCATATGTTTTAAATAAAATATATAATCATGGTCTTTTTATAGCAATAGTTTCTGGGGTAGCTTGCTCGATCTTCACATGTGACCAATTAAAGAGTCAATGACTTGATACATTTAATAGATTACACTTTCTAATGTTAATTGGCTAAGGCAAGCAACCCATTTTTACTATTTCCTGACATCAGCAGTTCTTAAAGTATAGGAATGTTGGAACTTGTGCTCTGTGGCATGACTGATATTGTTCTGTAGAAGCAATCAAGGAGACATGCATAGATTTGCCATGTTATGCTAATAGGGAACATGCTGTTGGACAAAGCTGTGTGCACATCATCAGCTGCAAGATACTAACACCCGTATATACAGAGTTCATATTCTAAACCAAATAACAATGAAGGTTGAACGAAAAGTTATGACTAAGAATTGCAAATTTTTGTTGCAGAAAATGATTTGGGAAGTTGAAATCAATTGAAATGCAGAGAGGGCCAGAAAAGGTCAACTTCCTACCAAGTCCTGGAAACATACAAAACATGCGCTCACAATCAAAATCCTGTATAAGGGCCCCCAAAAAATGCATGATTTTAAACAGGCAATAATCAAATTGCAACCACTAAAAAGAACAATCGTTTATATCGGATCCGTTTAAATTATCAGATTGTAAAATATGCCTAATAATATACATTTTTTGGGAGTTTCCTTTTGGCAGATACATACATTATGATATTTACGAACGGGATTTAAGACAGAAATACTGCATATTGTTGTTAGGCAGCTTACTCCAGGATGGCATTAGCCCTATTTATCGTATGTATATAATGGCCAATACTATGAACCATTTTTAAAAATAGTTGGAAATACCTTTATATTCCTTGCAAAGGGTAATTTAGGTCAAACACCCTTTTCCAAAGCATTAAAAAGCCTGCAAGCCACATCCAAGACATGACCCATTTGCATATCCTAACTCTACTGCTTAACATTTCTCATTCATCCTCTATATAGGATGGAGAATGATACCACATTGGTATGTAATAACCCCGCAATATGAAAAGACGTGTAACGCTTTGGATGAGGAGACGAGCTTAACCTGGGTGGGGGTGGGGTGAGGGGTACACTGGGCAATCATCATTGAAACCCGTGAGTGTGCACCTGCCCCCACCTCCACACGCACGCCCCCACCCCCCCCCCACACCATCCGAACATGGAACAAAGCAGAGCCGGAAAATGTAGAGGAGCGAAATACCACCCCCCAACCTCTCTAAATTTACACACACCCCCACTACATTGCCCCACCGCAATTACACTATTCCTCCCCCCCCCCACCGAAGGACCCCCACCTCCCCCCTCATCATGAGCCCACATCCCCCTCCCAACAGCGCGGTCATGATGTACCCCCCCCCCCACCAGAATCGCAAGAACCGGCCCCTTTCTTCCACTTGAAGCCACCCCTCCCTCCCGCTCCCCCCCCCCCCCCCCCCCCCCCCCCTCCCCCACTAAAATCATAAAGCAACATCAACAAGACAGACCCCCCCATTCTCGATGCCCCAGGCGTTGCTATCCTCTTTGTTCCCGGCCCACCACTCCCCCCCGGTTAGCCGTCACCCAAATCCGCCCCCCCCACGGCCCTCCCCCCGCCCCCCCCCCTCCGCCTGCCCCCCCCCTCCCGCCCCCTACTCATATCTAAAGTCTGTAAAGGACAGAACAAAGACCGTCGAAGCTGTTCTCCGGCTTTTATTATATTGGGTTGCCCCCCAGACTTTGAGCGGGTGAAACTTGCTCTAATACCACCCCCCGCCCCCTCCACCCCCACCCCCCCCACCCCGCCCCCCCACCCTCCCACCGTGCCCCCCCCACTCACATAATAGGGGGAATGCGTGTATAGCAAGGAAAAAGGGGTACTACCAAGCTGATCGCCCGACCCCCCGTCGTCATTGAAGAGGAAGCACCAAAACCCCCCATCCCACCCCCTCCGAGGGACCACCCCCCCCCCCCTCCCCCCCACCCCCCCAACCCCCCCAAGCCCCCCCCAAGAAGGTAAACCATCCCGCACCCCCCCCCCCTCCCCCCTCCCAGCACCCCCCCACACCCACCCCAAAAACCGCCAAGGATAGATATAGCGAACCGGCAGCGGTGAGCCACACCCCCCCCTTCCCACCCCGAACAGAAAAAAAGCCACTCCCCCCACCCCCCCCTCCCCCAGAGAGCCAAACCTCAACCGGCCCACCCCCCCCCGCTGCTCGAATCTTTATGAGACCGCCCAAAAACCCCTCCCCCACCCCACAACCACACAACCCTGCGCACAAGGATTTAAACCATTATACTGCAACAGTGTAATATGAGTCTGATCGTGGGATATATCTTTGTATTGCTGATCATGCAATGAGCATGTCTTCCTCCTTGTGCATGAACTGAGGGGAGTATATGTATGTACCATATGTGTATAACACTTGCCTCCGTGTTTTATTAAGGGAACTGTGTTTTTTTCACTTAAGGGGCAGCACAACTTTTTGTTCCGCGATGAGCACCATAGGATAGTAGTAAGGTTTTGGCACCAATTTGTTATTGACATCACCTTATTTATTAGTCATGTATTACTTGCTGAGTGCCGGGGGCTTGAGAAGGACCGGGAGGTGCGAAACGGTCGCTTCCTTTTTGTTTTCCTGCTGTTAACCCCTGATGCTTTGTTTCTACTACATTAAATTGTTTTTTGCTTTGAATTTGTGAGTGCTGCAGATTTGTACATCAGATTTTGTCTATTTTTGCTGCTGGATGGGTTTATCGTGGTTGCACTGCTTGCACCACAACTGACCCGTAATTAGCTTGCCCTTAAACTTTCTCCCTATTGAGTGCCGCTGACATTCTTGTGTGTCTACATATATTTATATTTATTTCCTGTTCTTTTTTGTCATTTTGGATGTAGCTTTGAGCTGCTCTGTCTTTTGTTGTATAGGCATTTGGCCATGCCCAGCAACACTACTTTAGAGACTTATACATTATATATTGATGTGTTGTTGTTTAGGAGATTTTGTTTAGCTTGTCTGGGATTCTATTGTTTATTAGCCTTTCCATCTGGTCCAGGTCTGTTTGCAGGTTGGGCCCCCTCGCCCACCCGGGTTAGCTCACCCTCCCACTCCTAGATAACATGTGCTTTTTCATATTGGCTGTTTTTATCAGATCCATGGCGATCATCTCCCCTCCCTAATAATAAGTAAAATGAGTAATCTTAATCAGGTAGAGGTAGTACATGATGTCGTGTCCACACTAAAGTAAGCTGGGGGCGGGCGCGAGGTAGAGGGGGACACGTTATTGGCGGTGTGCGGCGGGGAAAAAGATTGTACTCCCGCTGTGATATGTAATGAATAATTTAAATGTAACCTACCACTTATTCCTAAAAACCCTCCGATATGACTAAAAAATTATTTTAAAATATGAATATTTTGTCTAGTATTACATAAATGAGTTTGTTCATAATACATTAATACAAATGTCGTCGCTCTTCTAATGTACAATCTTCTTCAATTGCTATCTTCTTTGGCTGGCTGGCTCATGATATATCCCGTGAATCAGCAAATAAGAGGCTAAAATGAAGTGTATACATAATCATGTGCTGTGCTCAAAAACGGAATATTAGGCAACGCACGACCAGTTTGTAATGACCTAATAACCATATATGCAGTGATGGTGATCCGTCGAACTGCTGCCCTAGTTCTCCGTCAAAAAGGAAACAAGGAGAAAATGGCATCAAACATCCTTTAAATAAAAATACAGAACATGGACATGGTAGGAATAATCCCTCACATTTTCCCCAGTTTATTCATTCATAAGGCATGATGACATTGTGTGGTAACGCGTGTGTTTCTATGGGACTCTGGCTGAAACGCAATACGCATTTCGTAGGTTGAATTTTCTTAGCAGAACAGATGCATGATTACATAAAAATTTAAAACTGACAGTACGCTGGATTGTTTCATTCTCTCATAAACATGGTGTTCAATGCTCATCACACGCCCCACCAAACATGAATGAAAAGAAGAATTAACTAATGACTACAATAGTATTTTAAAATGTTTAAAATATTAGCAATAATACAATCTTCAAATGCCAACTGAAATCTTATTGGCTGTCCTCTTTTCATGTTCCAATGTTAAATAATTTGAGATTGTATTTTTATATAAGAAATAGCTGTCATTTTCAGAATTACCGCACAGTAACAATTACCACCCTGGGCATCATCGCTGGATGTGTTTCCCTGCACAAACACAGTTTGTCATCACCCTATCAAACGCTGCAAAACACAATGAAAAAGAATTAAATAATAACTCCGATAAAGTATTTAATTAAAAAAAAAAATCTGTAAATTTTGGGAGGTACCAATTCTTGATTTTCCTTTCTTGTTTAGAATGTCACGATTTTCCTAAGATACTTTGGGCCAACAGATGTAGTAAACGGCGATAGGACTATCTCGCCAGTTTTTTGCAAATATGTCCGACTGCGAATTCAGGTAAACCCAGTTAACTGGTTAGGATAAGCAAATCTCGGGGTGGTTTTGGCGGAAAAAAATCTGGCGCGCACGCTTGGCGCTAAGCCACCAGCTCATAATACATAAAACACGAAACATAGAGAGATAGTGCAACTCTGTGTGGAAAATAATGCCTTTCAACAAATTGAATTGAACAGAGATAAGAGCACACATAAAGCGACCTGGGATTGGGTACAGATGCTGGAAACCCAACACTAAATAGTTAGGTAAGTCACTGTGCTAACAGTTACATCCTCAGGGTATTAACACCTGGACACAAGCCCCCTATAGAACTATGCTCTGGACACAGTGTGTAGAAAACACTAGGACCTCAAAACACATGAAACAGTTACACCTCATGTAATGAGAAAGCACTTGTTGTATTAGCACAAATAAAAGCGAATGGCGAGGCATGGAATCCCAGGAAGCCCCATACACGGGCATGAGAATGTACCACAAGTTAGACTGCCTGTCTTCAAGTGTGGAGTCACACAGAAGGGTGTCTTGCTTCCACGGAGGTCCAGTGCGGCCGGCGTCTCCTCCGTCTTAGGCACACTGTTCTTCTGTGGTTCCCTCTCATGAAAATTGGAGCCCTCAGATCTGATGGCTTCCACAGATTCTCGACACGACCTCCTTCAATAATCGGCAGGAACCACTACGCACGCGCGAACACTTCTGGCGTTTTTCGGCTGGTAGTCGTTCGTCAGGAGTCCATGGTAGTTCCTGTCATTGGCTGGGCTGTCACTCATAGGACGTGGCTTGTCCATCGGCTCTGTTTAGAGCTCATACGTGTCGCAATCAGCTTACTTACATCATTGTCCCCATTCACAGTCCCCCCTATATGTTTACTGGCAAAGTGCGGCCAAATATTGAGGTGAATAGCAAGCAGTTACATAAACTTCTGCTAATCAAAGAAAATGGACTAAGTGCTAAGTAGTAGAAATACACCCTACAAAAAACATTTATTGGAGCTGTATACAAGAACTTGAATGCTAGGGGCAGATAACTAACAACCGACAGAGAACGACCATACAATTCACACGGGTTATGCACCAGGTCCCTCCTAAATATGGATGGCTGTACCTAGGAAAGTGCACGTCCTACCAATCCCAAAATATTGAACATATAATAAAGGGACAATCCTCAGCCTGAGTCATATGAACCATTTAAGGCAGAGCAATGGATAAATCACAACCCCTCTGCTATATAACAGAGGATTCTGAAAATGAACATCCACAATGTATGTAACAATGTGTAAACTACGATACTACCAGTAGGTGATCAATTTATTAGTAAATTTCAGTGTCTAAAATTGAACCAGACAGTATATATATGAGGCTTGATTTACTACTGAATTTCGATAATTGGCAATTAAGCCCTATACATGCACTTTTAGTGGCGATATTGTCATGGGTAGTTATTCACACAGGCTCCCGATAAACAGGGCATAAGTGCAGAACGGCTTTTTTAACTAGCTACAAACAATATCTCCTTGCTATTTTACTCAAGTGTGAATTGTACAGTTGGATGATCTAAAATTGGCATAATTTAAATTCAATGATTCGACCCGGTTCATATAAAAAAAATGTCTAGGTACCTTTCCAAAGGTTTATCTATATATTGAATTAATATGTCCATGGATATTTGTTTTTCTTTGTGATACAATCATGTTTGCAAAATATGGGCAATATTGGCTAATATTTATGTACTGGCCATATTTCTGCATGTAAGATTTTCTTACAGAAGCAAAAAATCATTGTTACTTCCTGTAGGAACATTTTAAAGTATCCAGTGAAAAATCACATTGGTTATACTGTAAACTGACATGTACGTAGTTCTTAAAGCTTGTCTTGTAGATGTCAATGACCTTCTTTATGGGTAATATCTTGATTTTGGTACATCATTGTCCAATATCAAATCCATTCTCTTTTAGGTCGCAATAACTGAATCATTTGTAGAAATTGTGTTGTGTCGCTTTATGCATGTCATCCAGGTTCTGAAAACATTTGGTCAACCCTGAACGACAAATAACAGATAGATATATCAATTTTGAGTGGACGAAGATATGAAGGCAAAAAAGATTAAAGTGTGGTATGGCATCAAGAAAGGAGTAACTGTATATTCAACGTCTTAACTTGCTTTAGTATGTTGTATAATTAATTATTTGGCATATTGGTAGAGGAAATTACGGCAGAACACAACGTAAGGCCAAAGAAAAATAAATATATTTTTATGGCATACAGATTTGTTAGGAACTTTCATGTTCTGCTCTGCAGCAAAGTGCTAGGCTTTGAGATGAGAACCAAAATACAAGGTGCTTAGGCCAAAAGGCGGTGTAGGGCCAGGTATC
>WSYH01012075.1:0-19577 GCA_036426205.1 Ascaphus truei | reverse complement strand
ACGGACATCATCACCCAAATAAATAGGGCATGATAAGGGCACTCAGCAGCCAATGGTCACCCTAATGAAAAAGCAAGAAGGCCAAAAATAATAACATAATTAAACCTAAACACAAGCACAAACACCCAATTCAAGAAATAAAGCACTAGCCACCATAAATAAAAGCACCTAAGCCAACACAATATTGTAATAAATAAAAGCACTTACACAACAAATCAATATTAATTAAAACCGCTAGCCAACACATCAATTAAAACCAGTTACGCCAACAAAGAATTTGTCCCGGAGCTCAAATCAACTCGTTCTGCCTCATCTACAACTGTATTTTTTTTTTTATGAACGCTTATAGCCAGCATAGGCCCCGTATTCTTTTGGCACTACTCAGTGTCAGAAATAAACTGTTAATACAGGTGGATTTGTGCATTCGTGCTAGATATACTAAGGTCCGTTAAATCAGTGGAAAATAACGTGACATTTCCTAAACAAAGGAACAGCGGTTATTTTCTGATTCTACTAGCTAGTCGTATGATAAAATAATGGCCATAATTCAGGATTAGCAAAAGTTTTAAAGCAATATTATTCAAGATAAGAAGTCTTGTCATTAGACCAAGCAGATCCGTTACCATAACCGGTACTCCACATGGTGAGGCAAAAGACACTGGAAATATGAAATATATTAAATATATCAATATACTTTTTTCTAGGTATCTATGTGTGTTCTCAGGTATCTCTCTCTGGGATGATTATCATTTGAGCTGCCAAATAATATGCACTGTAAAGCTCACTTACATTTTCATTTAGAATAACGGTCGTTTAAAATAAACACCAGGCTTTTTAACAGGAAGTAAAACCAGATTAACGCAATTAATTTATTTTTTAGTAAATACAGCGTTGTAACTAATGGCAAACTTGGGTTAACATCACATTAAGAAAGCTAACAAGCTTATGAAGGTAGGCACTTAACGCTTGAACGCTCCTGTACAACTATAGCTATAAAGAACTTGTATGGTGTGTTCACGTAAAAGTATTACAACCATGGAAAAAAAATGTACTTTTCCAATACCAGAATGAGCTACAAGTAATTTACATTAAATACATTAGGTACATATTAAACAAAATATCAGAAATAGAGATCAGCACAGCAAAGAATTGCTAAAGTTGTAAAGACGCAAAGAAGTCCTATCACACATTCTGGATACTAAAGCATCAATAACGCAAGGTACCTCATTCAAACGCATATGAATAGAATTCCCTTCCAGTTCGACACTCGTTGTCTCCGCACTATCCGGCACAGCACTCTGATAATGATAGCCTTACCCACTCTACTCGCCTTCGCCAATTGACGCATTCTTCTATAGCCTATGACCCTCTTCCAATTTAACTATACCAGGAATAAATATATACAGATGTTATTGTTTGCAATTAGATGCAGTAAGGTGTACTACATCGCCAGGCCTTTTTCAGTCGACAAAAAAAAAGCACTGTGTTGCACGTTGTAGGCACTGTCCCCACCCCGGGAGTATGGACTACGGTAGGTTTGGTGGTATCGGGCTCACAGGAGGCATGATCGCGCTGTGGAGCCTGGGGTGTGTTACTTGATTAGTTGGGTGACAGTGCCCCACCTGCGCGTGATCCCTAACAAGTGGGAAACCCCGTGCAGGACAATATAAGGAATACACATTGAATGATTTAACACTTTTACTGCACACATATGAATATAGTAATAGACAAAACCACTCAGGCCTCGACAGGGCCGTACCTCCTCAATGTCCTCCAACCAACTGTCCCCACCTGATGGGGTTTTATACTACAAAACTGAGGGGCCCTTGGGCACCAACACCCTGGTGTCCACAAGTACACAAACCCCCACCCAAATGTGTGAGACAGCGCTGCCCCACTAATGTATTAAAGTTGGTGCACTGGAATACTGCCCCCAGGTGCTCCTGCATCTGGGTATGGCCAGAAGAAGAACGGCTACACTGATCCCAGCGATGGTAGCCGTAGCCTCCGCCTCCACGTTGGGTGGTATCCAGTGGTGGATGCGTACACCCTGAAGATTGTCTCTTATAGGTAGCTGCTGGTCTGGGTCCCAAAACAAACGGGCCAGGATGAAGCAGGTCCTGGCTGTGTCCCTATGCGCGTTCTAAAGGGCAGTATCCCAACTGATGGGCCAGTCCTGCAGCAACAAGAAGCTGTAATGAGTCAGGGCCTAACTTGGGCCTGGAGGGGGGTCTCTGGCCTAGGGCTGGGGTCATGTCACCTACACACCTACACCTACCTTACTGGGGTCCCAGCTCCGACTGGCGTGGCTTCTAGGTGCACAATGTTCAATCCTAGGAAGAAGGAAATTCCGCGTTGCGCGATTGGCCCCTCTAGTGCACCTGATTACTGCCCCTGTACAGCATGGAGCTTATAGTCTCCACTGATGCCTGTCCACCCAATGGCGCTCGGCGCTCTCACTGCGGCTTGGCGAACCGATTCATTGACGGTGCGTGCGCACAAGTAACATGGCGATCCACTCGCCATCCTGAATACCGACAAGTGCTTGAATCCCTCCACGCACTCACACCGGAGGCGCGCACCCGCGCTGGCATCACACGCCTCCGCAACAGTCGCGGAGGAAGGGGAACCAACGGAAGCTCAGAGGGGGATCTGGGCTATACTGATTTTTGTGAGTTATCACATAACTTCTGTTCCGAAAATAGGGACACTATTTGGTCGTAACCCATAACCCAACCCGCACACAACTAACAACACACTAACCCAACCGCCACACTAACTAACAACACAACTAACCAACCGCAAATGAAGCCCAATCGTATCGCTACATTAACTTTGTATATGATAATTCTCAATGGGACTGCCTAGCATTCGTGCATGCAAATTGTGTAGACCCTATGCCCACAACAGACGTTATAAAGAATTTACGTAAATTACATACAGTAACCGTCAAATTCTATTTAAAAAAAATGCTTTGGATGCGGTGGGGCAGGTCTTAAGTTCTAGATTGCACTACTACTATTTTGTACTTCTGTATGTTAGTAAGCAATTACAGTAATCATGTCTGATTAATTTTTTTCTTCTCTAATTGTTATATTCATTTTGTGTAGCACATGTATATATTAAAACCACATAGAAAATACTATTATATGGAGCATTCGTTTAAAGTCTCATGTAGAGAATCATGTTTATTTATTTTATCACTGTGCATTTCTCTCACCAGTTGTTAAAGGAGCCAATCCAAGCAATATCTACAAGTAGTTTTTTTTTTTTTTTTAGATTAGGATTAGATAATATTGACAGCATTGTATGGGTTTCTAATAGGACTGAGCATCTGTCCTTTTATAGCAGGTTTTAGTACATCTCAAGCAGTGAAAATCTTTGTAACACTTCCTAATCCCTATGCTCACACATCTTAACTCCTCCCTGTACTCTGGTACTGAAACCTTTCCCTCCTCATTCAAAACATACAACAGTCACACCATTACTCAAAACCAGAAGCTGGACCCTATCTGTCTCTCTCTAACTATCATCGTCTCCTCCTCTCATTGTCTCTAGCTCCTTAACGCCTTGTATTCTTTGTTGCTCCATTTTCTCCACCACCTATTTCTCTCCTAGACCACCTTACAACAAGCATGTCAAACTCAAAGCTAAACAGGGCCCAAATAAACAAGGTTTAAGTTTATGTGGGCCGCAAAAAAAAACAAAAACTTCAGGTACCTCATTCCCGAATGCTATATGTTTGACAGGGGGTGACAGGGGCAGGGGGCTCTCACTCTCACACAGACTCTCACTTCAACAGACTCTCCACTCTCACACAGACTCTCACTCTCACACAGCTCTCACTCTCACACAGACTTCACTCTCACACAGACTCTCACACAGACACAGACCTCTCACACTCACACAGACCACACTCACACAGACACAAACTCTCACACAGACGCAGACTCTCGCACAGTTTTTTAAGAAAAAAATTTAACAAAATATTTTTTTATTAATTTGTGCAATCAGTGACACACACACACCACACACACACACACACCCACACACACCACACAACACACACACACACACACACAGACATCACACACAAACAAACACACTTGAGCGCCGGTAGTGGCGCGAAACCATCTTTTCCCCGTCTTTGCCGCTGTCGTCGGTTCACCGCTCCCTGCCATGCGCGCGCTACGCCATTATGAAAGGCTGACAAACGTCAGCCAACTAAAATTCTGCATGCGCGCACAGCGGCAGCGTGCACACAGCGTAGCGTGCGCCCGGCACTATAGAACGTGCCTAGGGTTGCCCGGTGCTTGTCCAAAAAAATACTGGACAAACTAGACCCCCACGCCCCCCGAAATAATACATATAAAAAATACCCCCGCGCCCCCGAATACATATAAAAATACCCCCGCGCCCCCGAATATAAAAAATACCCGTGCCCCGCAAATACATTATAAATTCCCCCCACCTCCCCAATAAAAAATAGCCCCATCTCCCCCATCATCACCACAGCTATCCGGTCCCCATCACTCAGCTCATCCTTGCCCCCCATCACTGCCCATTTATGCTCCCCCCCATTCATTTCATCTCCCAGCGGCTGGCTGGCCCCATTTGACCCCCTTCTTATACCCCCCCATCATTTTATCTTCCCCAGGTGGCACCCCCCATTTTCACCCCCCCATCATGGTTTGTTACTCACTGGCTGGGCCCCCATGCCCATACTTTCCCCCCCCATCATTTGTTATCTAACACAGGCTGGCCACATGCCCCCATTGTATTGGCCCCCCCCATCATTTTGTCTCCCCGGCTGCCCCATGCCCCACTTATTCCCCCCCCCCATATTTTATCTCCCAGGCTGGGCCCCCCATGGCCCATCTTATCCCCCCCCATCATTTTTAGTTCCCCAGGCTGGCCCCCAGCCCCAAACCCCCTCCCCCCAAGAAAAAAATTGTCTTAGCTTGCCTCAGATTATGCCCCCGCTGTTCATCCTGCAGGATGACTGTCCTCCGTGCTCGTTAGTTACCTGCTGGCTCAGACCAGTATGCATCCGCCGTGTCACCCCCTCCACACGCAATCGCACCCCCGCCCACGGGCTCACCCCCCTGCCCACACGGGCTCACCCTTTGCACACACGGGCTCACCCCCGCCCACAAACGCGATCGCCTGTACACCACACTATAGAACGGGGCACATCCCACCGCTGGCTTGCCGATGGCCACCCGCAAATTTTCAACCGGACAGGCATAGCAGTATTGGCCCTGTCGGTTTGAAATCTAGGCGCCCCTCTAGCCAAGCCACGGCGGCCCCTAGCCAAGCCACGGCGCGCACCGTTTGGGAACCCCTGGGCTAGGCCATGGGCCGCAAAGATATTCGGTGTGGGCGGAGGTTTAACATGCTTGCCTACAATCTGGCTTCACCACTGCTCCCTCTACTGAAACAGCCCTCACTAAAAAACCAAAAACCCTCCATGCTGCCAAAGACCATGTACTCTTCACAATTCTCCATACTCTTGGTATCCGTTAACAGAGCTCTATACTGGGATTTCCTGTCACCTCTACCATCTACTTTAGTGTCTCTTTGGTTACACCTACTCTATCATCTCTATGTAGGGGTAGTACCCAGGGCTCTGTCCTGGGAACTCTTCTCTATTCACACACTCTCCAGGTGACTTTTACCACATCCCTTCGGTTCAAATATCACCTATTGCTGATGACACACACTTACTTTTAAAACCCTGACCTTCACCAGCTGTACAGATCAAACTTTCGAGATCTCTCTCGATTATATCATCCTGGTTGGCCCTCGTCGACTCAAACTTAACATGTCAAAATAGAGTCTCATATCTCCTCCCAAACTGGGCCTATTACCTCCTTCTAGATTACTGTGAAGCACTATCATACACCCCTTATCACAGCATGCTGTCTAGGAGTCACATTTGAATCATCCCACATTCAAAATGTAGCTAGAACCTGTTGTTTTTTCCTCCGCAATATTGCAAAGATATGCTCTTTCCTCTGTTGCTCTACTGCTAAAATTGACGCAGGCCCGCTCCTCCAATCAAATACTGTAACCTCTGCTGTCCGGCCTCCTGCCTCTCACCTGTCCTCCTTCAATCTATCCAAATCACAGACTGCCAGAAGACGAAGAAACACTTAACTTTCTTAAATGTCACAGTACTCTCCCCTGCTGAAATCCCTCTCTGCACTCTATCAATCCATATTGCAACACTCTATTCTCCTCCTCACTTTTAAGGCTTGACACTCTTCGCCCTTCTACATCTGAGCCCTAATTTCGCGCTATACACCACCCTGACTTGCGTTCTGCTTAAGTATGTCTTCCCCTCACCCCTTTTTGTGTCAAAGAAGTCAGAGAGTCTCTCAAAAGGCTCCTGAGTACCAAATAATGTGGTCCAAATGGATATAAAAATACAACAAAAAGGCAACTCGAGCAGCAAAACCCAATAAAGTTATGTGCATGTGAATAATCAAAATCAATTAATCATATCCTACTATTTCTTCAGCATTTTATTCCACAGTACCAGCATTGTGAGGGTACAAAAAAAGGATTATATAATGTCTTTCATCAACAGAAAGGGACTGCGACAAAACCTAAAAATGCACATATGTCTGTCCCTTCTGTTAGTTTTTTAGTGCTTCCTCAACAGAATTGGTCTGAGTTTTCATGGTAAATACCAAATTGTAGCTTGTCTCTTTCACAGCAGCCCAAGTCATTGTTTGTAGAGAATCTAGCCGTCCAGTCACCTGAATTGTTAATAATATAAACCCTGCAAGACCTCTACTTTGGTCTTCATGTAGTTTAGTCCAGCAATTGCAGCTTCTTCTGGAGTCTTGCCTGAAACAAAAAAAAAGGTAAGTTAGTTTCCACGTTCATATTCCTCAGGAACTCAGGGAACAGTCATATGCCTCAGAAAATTCATAGAACTTAGTCCTTCAAAAGCACTCTATAAGTGGCTGACGAACCCCTTTCATTTAGACAGGCATTTTACAAATGCACATGCATTCTCTCATGCCAAGGGGGGGTTTAAAGGTGCACTACTTGATTTATAAATACGCTTTGCAGTCGTACTTGTTATTCAAAAGCCAAAAATTGCCAAACCACGTAAGGATATGGTAAACAATGCGGGAACGATATAAAAAGTTGTGGAGAAAAATATGACAACGGAAAGCTACAAAGATAAAGTAACAAAATGGGAGAGACAAAAGAAAGTAAAAGAAACACAAAAGATCAAAGCTAGAACAGCAACTAGTTTTACACATGTATATCAAAATTTACAAAGGCGTATACAATAGTAATCATTACAGATTAGCCAGACTATCTTTTACCCAGAGCTGCGAGTTAAAAAAAACATTTTCCTGTGGCTCCGGGCAACAAGAGATCGAGAGCAGACGCAGAAGCTCAATATTAGCTGTCGCTGTGCTTTCCCTCTTGGGCATAAGGTCCGATTTAAAGAAATTGTTTTTTGATACATATACACACGTAAAACTATGAGGCCTGATGGGATAATAAAGAGCCCTTTCATGTAACATTTCTATTAATAGGACCACAGCTCCTGCTAGTGGGAAGTTTTGCACATTAATAAAACCCTGTAAAACATGTTGTGGACATTTGTAGAACTGTACTATAAGCAAGTGAAAAATTGCTGTTAGCAACTAGTTTAATGTTGATGGAATTTGAAATATATGCACACGTCAAGTAACCCCTTATTATGTCTTAGAAGTTCGCAATCAAAATATAAAAAAATTTGAAAAGGTTTTATGGGCAGTTTCACACAGCAGCCAAGACAAATATTTTTAAGCAATGTTACTATAATGGGCGTCCTTAGAAAGGTCCCAAACGTGTGTGTTCACTGTGAAAATTAATAGTTTTCCATTTTTCGGACGAGCCTGTGTAATTCTAATCTATCAATAACAATTGACTGTGCTTTACTAAACTGATAATAGGAAAGTATGACAATATACCTGGCATGCTCATATGAACGAAGGTATGCGAGTCAATGTCCAGTAACCCCCTTGCGGGGGGGGGGGGGGTATTGGAATTGGAAAGGAAAAACAGACAAGCACAGCCTATATAAGTAATGTGTATTGACACAAGATAAAAAACAAGTGCTGCTCACTTACATGTGAGAAAACATCGAGGATGCAGCTTAGCACGGGAACCTCGTGTTGAAACTAGTTCACCGTTGCTCTAGGGGAAGTCGCACACGAGTTCCCCCAGTGCTGCCTCTGACAGACCCCGAAAGTCCGCGAGTCTTGCCTCAGTCACTTTGGTGACTCTCAATCAGCTTCACCGCTTTCCGCTCCACACCTCACTTCCATGTTCGTATCCGCCATCAGAGGAGGTGGCTGATTCACTGAAGGCACCGCGATCCGTACTGTGTTGCCACAACCATTAACCCTGCGTGTTTCGTTCTCGTGGCTTAGTTGTACTGCCAACAAAGCCCCTGCGAGCGAAATGCATAGGGTTAATGGTTGTGGCAACACATTACGGAGCGCTGTGCTTCAGTGAATCAGCCAACCCTCTGATGGCGGATGCCGAACATGGAAGTAAGCTCGTTCAGGGGTGCTGGCTTCGGGGGAGGGCGTGCTCGACGTGCGTGCTGCAGTGAGCAACAAAGTATTCAATTTGAATACTTGTTTCAGGGTAGCTACTGCGCCCTGTCCGAAGCCAGGAGGAGTGCTGTGACGACGCTTCAGTAAAGAAATTTCTGTTTCTTGGAGCTTAAGCAGCGTCACAGGGACCAAGGCAGCCAATGAAATCATCTTCAGAATGATTTCAGAGACTGCAGCTGGATACTTTACCCTGCCGTCTGTAGCCCCGCCACCCCAACGCGATGAAAAGTCTGCTGGGGGATAATCACATGCGCCCAGGCAAACTCCCAGCAATGCCTGTCCGCGCCTCCCTGAGTCCTCAGCGGCAGCCTGAACGAGCTAAGTGTGTGAAGCTGATTGAAAGTGGCGCCAAGTGACGGAGGCAAAGACTCGCGCGAGACGTCTAAGGTCCGGGATCTAGTGCAGGAGGCCAGGCTGGAGGAACTGACGTGCAGACTCCCCCTGAGCAATGGTGAACCAGTCTCAACATCGAGGTTCCTGTGCCAGCTGGCCCTTCGATGTTCTCACATGCAAGTGAGCAGCACTTGTTTTTATTGGGTGTCAATACACATTACTTATACAAGGCTGGCTTGTCTGTTTTTAACTTATCAGATGCTTGTTGTCGGTCATTACTTTCATCTGTTTGGCCAACGACGGCATCATAACTAATTAACAAAAGGGACAAAGGAAAGGAAGTGGTGAAGTCGTAAGACTGATTTGGGACTCTGGTAAATTGTCCCCTCATCAGCAAAGGGATGAAGTAAAGATTGTTTAAAAAAAAAAAAAAAAAAAAAACATCTTCCAAGGCATTGGTTTTACTGTGGAAACATAAAAATTATTTTTAATCCATAAAACAGTGTCAATACCATAACTTCCCTTTGGTCTATGGTGGAACAGTTCCCTTGTGGTGGAAAAGGGAAAGGTTGGAAGTGAGAATTTAAAATCACATTAACAAAAAACTACAGAAAACCAATGTTAATTTAGCTTAGAATATTTTTTTTTCTGGATTAATTTCCACAACGATTTATTTTTTTTTATTTTTCTGTCTACATGTCAGCTAAAATTGTTATAAAATTATAATTGGCTACTTGCTTGTTTTTTTTTTTTTTTTTTTTTAAACCTCACTAAGCTGGAGCTAGATTTTATTCACAATGGAGAAATATGTAAACTAAACAATAACAGTATGTGTATAAATGGATGATGACGTGTGTCTATATGTATATACACACAAGTGTGCGTGTCTGTATGTGGTTTTGAACGCCAAGCATTAAATCGTATTTCAGCCTTAAAATTATGACTGCTGCACTGTACAAATTTACTAGTACCGGCAACCCGCATTAACGTACGCAATGGGACCGGGAGGAGCAGTATGAAGCAAAAAAGTACTTAAAGTGAAGCACTACCTTTTTTTCCACTTATGTGCCTGTACTGGTACTGCAATATCATATACTGCATAACTGGTGTAAAATAACACATTGTGTAACAGGCATAATCTCCCCGCTTGCGACAGCCTTCTGTACAGGTGGGGAGCCAGTATTGCTGTTTCAGGAAGTCCGACAGGCGCATGTGTGAGCTCCCATTTGCCTAGTGGCGATATGTTCTACTTGTTACTACATTATACAGTAATAGGTTACATAAATGGTAATCTATAGTTTTTGCGATAGAGGAACAGCAATCACAAATGACAAAGACCTGTTGCAGAAGAAATTGTGGATTCCATGGCTAATTAAAAACGTTGTGCATTGAAGGCCATTGTGCCTGTATGTCTCTATCTGCAATACTTTATATTTTGGACTCAAGAACGTTTTTTCAGCAGGAGAACAGCAGCATATTTTTTATTCTTTTGACTTTTTTCTGATGTGGCCTGCAAACCTTACTTCTGCAAATTATAGTGGCACAGAAAAAATATAATATGTACAGTTGCACAGAATAATATTCACTCGGTATAAATAAAAAAAGTGGCATAGTGCAATTATCTATTCAATATGAGAGAGTGAATGCATATTCAATAAACCGAACAAAACTTCAGATAAATTAGTCTAAAGAGTTAGTGCGGGGGTCATAATACCAATAATGTACCATGAGCCCAGGATGATCAGATGTTTCCTCTATAACCAGCACCTGAGACCCAGTCTGCAGTAGGTGGGAGGGAATAAATATTCTAATGCCAGTTCCGATTAATGTGCCGTCTTGGTGGCTCTCAGAAGGGGCGAGTACTTGTGACATCACCCAACATGCGTTTCGCTGGAGCTTCATCAGTGTTAAGTTCATGCACACATTCTGTTGCTGATTTAGATCTTTATCCAAGAATCTCTCCCTTAAGGAGGTTCTGCTCTTCAAACAAATCGAGGGAACTTGATGATGTTCTGGTTTAACCCCTCTATAAGAGGAGGTAAGTGTGTAGTCCTGGCTCAAAATATTTTGTAGAATGAGCTACAAGTAATTTACATTAAATACATGTACGGTACATCATACCCAAATAATATGGGCATGATAAGGCACTCTAGCAGCCAATGGGTTGTGTAATGACTGTAAAGTACATGTATTTAATGTAAATACTTGTAGCTCTTCTGGTATTGGAAAAGTACATTTTTTTTCCATGGTTGTAATACTTTTACGTGAACACACATACAAGTTCTTTATAGCTATGTTGTACAGAGCGTTCAAGCGTTAAGCTACCTCAATAAGCACTCTGTTTAGCTTCTTAATGTGTGATGTTAACCCAAGTTTGCCATAGTTACAACGGTGGTATTTACTAAAAAATAAATTAATTGCGTTAATCTGGTTTACTCCGTAAAAGCCTGGTGTTATTTTAACGACCGTTATTCTAATGAAATGTAAGTGAGCTTTTACAGCATATTATTTGGCAGCTCAAATGATAATCATCCCAGAGAGAGATACCTGAGAACAAACACATCGAGATACCTAGGAAAAAAGTATGATATATTAATATTTTCATATTTCGCAGGTGTCTTTTGCCTCCCCATGGGTACCGGTTATGGTAACGGATCTGCTTGGCTAATGACAGACTTCTTATCTTGAAAATAATATTGCTTTAAAATTTTGCTAATCCTGATTATGGCCATATTTTATCATCGACTAGCTGAGTGAATCAGAAATAACCGCTGTTCGTTTTTTAGGAAATGTCACGTTTTTTCAATGATTTAACGGACCTTAGTATAATCTAGCACTAGTGCACAAATCCACCTGTATTAACAGTTATTTTTCTGACACTGGTAGTGCCAAAAGAATACGGGGCCTATGCTGCTATAAGCGTTCATAAAAAAAAAAAATACAAGTGTAGATGAGCAGAATGAGTTGATTTGAGCTCGGGGACAACTTGCTTGTGGCTATGGTTTTAATTGAGTTGTTGGCTACGGTTTATTAATTAATTGATTGTTGGTAAGGCTTTTATTTATTACAATTGATTGGTTGGTTAGTGCTTTTAATTGGTTGGCTAGTGCTTTATTCTTGAATTGGGGTGTTAGGTGCTTGTGTTTGGTTTTATATTATGTATTTTGGCCTTCTTGCTTTTTTCATTAGGGTGACCATTGGCTGCTTCGAGTGCCTTATCATGCATATTATTTGGTATGATGTACCGTACAGTATTTAATGGTAAATTACTGAGCATTCTGGTATTGGAAAAGTACACTTTTTTTCCATGGTGGAATACTTTTACGGAACACACATACAAGTCTTTATAGCTATATGTTGCTACAGAGCGTTCAAGCGTTAAGGCCTACCTTCAATAGCATGTTAGCTTTCTTAATGTGATGGATTAACCAAGTTTGCCATTAGTTACAACGCTGTATTCTAAAAAAAATAAATTAAATTGCGTTAATCTGGTTTTACTCCTGTAAAAGCCTGGTGTTATTTAAACGACCGTTATTCTAAATGAAATGTAAGTGAGCTTTTACATGCATATATTTGCATCGCCATGATAATCATCCCAGGAGAGATACCTGAGAACACACATGAGATACCTAGGAAAAAAAGTATTGATATAGTTTAATATTTTCATATTTCCAGGTGTCCTTTTGCCTCACCATGTGGAGTACCGGTTACGGTACGGATGGATCTGCTTGGGGTCTAATGACAAGATCTCTTATCTTGAAATAATATGTTTAAAACTTTTGCTAATTCCTGATTATGGCCATTATTGTATCAGAGACTAGCTTAGTGAATCAGGAATAACCGCTGTTCTGTTTTGGAAAGTCACGTTATTTTCACTGATTAAGGACCTTAGTAGTAAGCACTAAGTGGCCCAATCCACCTATTAACAGTTATTTTTCTGACACTGATGTGTCCAAAGAATACGGGCTATGCTGCTAAAGCGTTCATAAAAAAAAAAATACAAGTGTAGATGAGCAGAACTGAGTTGATTTTGAGCTCCGGGGACAAATTCTTTGTTGGCTAATGGTTTTAATTGGTGGTTGGCTAGCGGTTTAAATTAATTGATTTGTTGGTTAAGGCTTTTATTTATATCATTGATTGGTTGGCTAGTGCTTTTATAATTGGTTGCTTAGTGCTTTTATTTCTTGAATTGGGGTGTTTAGGTGCTGTGTGTTAGGTTTTTTTATTATGTATTTTTGGCCTTCTTGCTTTTCATTAGGGTGACCATTGGGTGCTAGAGTGCCTTAATCATGCCCATATTATTTGGGTATGTTTGTACCACCATGCCAATCAATGGTACAGGGTGGTGTATTTTGGTCCGGTGAGTGGTGAGGCCTACGGGTGGCTGACGGGGGTTAACCTCTAATTATTTATAGCGGTTAGTAACCACTAAGGTGATGTTAATTGGGTAGGGCCATTAGATTGGATTTTTTCATGTATCTTGCTGGCATCTGAGGACATGGACCAGGAGTATGCTGACGAGGACGCCCTTCATGATGGCAGGGTAAGTAGAAAGATTTATTTACTTTATCTATACACGGCTGGCTAATGTTTTATTTATAACGGCAAATGAGCTATTATCCATATCTGGATAATAGTTATTTTGCCCATTTTACTGTAATGTATTGTTGGGGGATGAGGAGGGGGGTGTATTTATTAAATGTTAGCAAAAAAAAAATTGCTGCAGACCCCGAGGCCCCGAGAACGCACCCGCGAGCGAGACCAACCAGAGGACCCACGGGGACCACACGGTGCCCCCGGACACCTGCAGGGACACACTGGGACGCCATGGGACCAACCAAGGCCCCACAAACCACCCAGATTTATCACCGTATGATCCGGGAACATCCGTGGGAAACCACACCGAGTGCGCCAACAGGACACCCACAAGGACCATTGAGACCCGCAGCCTTGGTACAATCATGTTGGAGGTAGAGGATTTGGATATAGTGTTTATGTGTTGGGACGCGGGGGTGGGTGAGGTGGTATTTTGGCCTTGTGTGGGTAGCGGGAGTGGGTTAATGTGCGGATACTAGCGCAATTGACGGTTCAGAACCTGCCGATAAGTGGCTTATCGCCGCTCACTTGATTTTATTTTTTTTTGGAAGGCGTAACAAAATGTTTGGTGATTCAGTCTTTTTATCGCCCACGTTACGACGCTTACAGAATCGCAGTAGGCAATTTGGCGATTTTTTTTTTTAGCATTTGACGTGAATCCTCTAAGCGTGGCTTGAACGCTATACAGCATATGCCCTACATGTTTTTACAAGGAAGTGCGAGCTCCTCTTTTAACAACCTTGCACTTCTCGCGCTGACATTGGAAAATTGTTCTTGGCATGTATGATCCTTGCATTATTTTTCTTCATCATGCTTCTTCAAATTAGACCAACTCTTTAACTAAATCCTGCTTTCTCTGGGTTATAGCCACGGCTTGAAATGTTGTCTGATTATGTTCTCCATACGGGGTGGATTGTTGGAGAGATAAGGTATTTTGTCTAATTTTCCAATGAGAGCAGCAGATTCATATGGCAGTCACATTTTCCTTCCCCAGTGACATTACACCCCCGAATTCCTCTAATTTTATCTGCACTCCACTGGTGAAACCCATTGGTATAGTACACAACCCATATTGTTGGTAAATGTATTATTTATTAAGATAACTTTTATTCTCCCTGGTAAGTTGTATATGGTAAGTCAAAATCGATAGGGTGTTTTTATTAGTATTATTATTATTGATTTTTATCAGCCACAACAGATTGTAGAATTTTCTTATTTAGGTTGATTTACAGGAATGGGGTACAGACGTAACCTTAACAATGTTTGCATGAAACAAATATCTAAGTTTAGAATAATATGTTTTGGGCTAAATCTTTCAAGAAAAGATACAGTTTAGTGGGCTCTACCCAGAACTAAAACTTGCACAACTCAAGGAGGGTTAATGCTCATACATTCATTGTTATTTCAATAGAACAACTGTAGTAAGACAATTGTTATACAATACCAATAGTTCGTTTAATTATCTTTAACAAGAATGTGTGAGAGAAGTAGATATGCGTGTAAAACCATTTCATGAGATTTAACCCAAAAAAAAAAGATAATGTAGCTAATAAATTAAACAGTGAGTGCTTGTCTTCAATCCCCAAAAATCCACTGTGTACCTAATGAATACCTTAGATTATAATTAAAGCAATTAAGTGCTGACATTGACTGACTTTGAAAGTCATTCTGTTAATCCACAAATTCAAAGCACAGCAGTCATGGCTGGCTAATCTTGTGTTTTTTTTCATTAAGTATTACGAAAGAGAAGTGTGTTGACTGAGTTATGAAACCATCACAGAATATTAGTTGGTCTGGGGAAGGCGGAAAAAAAACAACGTTACATATAAATATCATAGGCCAAGTAAGATCTCTTCTGCAAAATGTGGATGCAATTACTTCTTGCATTCAAAAGTTGCAATTTGTAACTGCGTCAGTCTTAGTTGCTCTTGTTCTACAATGATTGAGCTGCAGCATAACAGGCAGACACCCCCTTAACCTCTCCACCCCCCCATCCCCTTTTTTTTAATGGTTGGAAGACAAAAGAGGGGTAGATGAGTCTGAGCCACGTAATTTAAACTTCCTGGGACCTCCGTTTTACAAGATAGCATCTTAAAGTAGCGCTGGTTACCTTCCCCAAATCCCCCTGGATGCGGGCCTAATAATAAACTGTAAGGGATGATAAGGAGTTCCTGTGTGCCTGCACAATCAGGGGAGATTTCACCACGGGATGTCCAACCCAGGTCCCCCCAGCCTCCAGGTCATTTCAATGAGTTCACAGTTCAGGTTGATTTCCGTCGTGGACGCTCAACGTGTCTCAGTCTTTCGTTGCATCACCTGCGCTGAAGCGGAATATCTAAACCCCTGACTTTTGGTAGCTTGAGGACTGGAGTTGGGCCACCCCTGATTTAAAACCGCATTTTCTTTCCCCTGGAGGGCGTCTCGCTTTACAGATTTGTATCTAGGGAAAAACCAGGGGGCCCCAAGCTAAATGAAACGCAGTTCATCCTCCAGAGACCCTTGAATTCCCGCATGTCAAAAGAATTGAGATGGGGGGAATGTCCTTTTCTTCAAGTCAGACAGCAATCCATGCATTCAGCGCAATGTCTGTTGACTAACGATGGCTCATAATTACTTTAACAGCAAAAACAAACATCGGGTTTACCTATTAAATTTGAAGATTGGCCAATAGCAGCCACACACATTAGCATATGGGAGTTATTTACTTAAAAGTCACGCTGACAAAACTGGGGCAAGTCTGTGCAAAAGAATGCACAGATTATCAAAGGAAAAACTAACTCGCATTCCTTTTCTGGGATGAATATGGTCTGTCCTTTGCCCTGCTTTTGCAGCCAGGAGAATTAGTTTTAATAGACCCATAAATGATTACAAGTTCACATACACTCTTTGCCATTGGAATGTGTGCTTCATCTATAGTATAAGTTATACTGTATTACCTTCTTAGACATACTGTCACCACTTGTCCTAGTTCACTTTGGTCATATAGAGATCCCCTTAAATAAAGATTTCCACAAGTATGTTGTGTGGATGCTGGTTGCTTGTACCACCGTGGGAGAATTGGCCAGGATTCCCAAAGTCAACATTAATAATGGAAGAGTTGCGTCTAAAAGCATAACATAAAGACTCTACTAAGGCAACAATCGTCCCTGAAGCCTATATGCGTTTAAACTCTACCAGTAATAAAGTTAGAGGTGAGGGGAACTGAGAGCATGTGCATCGTAAACAGTAAGAAACCCCCGAATCCTTACTTAATTGTAAGTACTTTTTATTTCCATGGGGTGAAATTAAGAGGAGGGACTACGCCTTGTATATGCAGAAGAGTAATATGAAGTTAGTAGTTTGCTCTTTGAGCCATTCCCTGCTCTTTATTTTTAAGAATTTCATGTCTTTAGTGATAACAATAATGACCATTAAACCTGGCATCTGAGGTTTACATGTGGTAACCTCACACTTCAATGGGCTCAGGTAGACTCCATTTTTGACCTCCAAGATAACTGACCTCCAAGATGCTTAATATGTTCAAACGCTTATAGCTCTTGAACGGTAGCAACGATTTGAAAAATAAAAAGGGGGCAAGTGAAAGGTGAGAGGAGATTGAAAATTTCTGGCAAAATTGTTTGGAGGTAAATCGACTTTGTATACAAAGATGTGGTGCCAACACTCTTCTAATATTATCATTGCATATGGCATTAGTGATGAAGAAGTAGCGCAAACCTTAATTAATACATTATTAAATAATCAAAAAACAACAAATGAAATATCACCAGATGAGATGCAGCTGGTGTGGAGATTCTCAATCTCTCAAAGTAACTCTGGGTAGAGGACACAAAGCCGCAAAAACTTTCCATCTCCAGGGTGTAAAAATCAATGGACTCTCCAAACCCGATGTGGGTGGTCAGCATAGTGGGAAGAAAAAGAAAAAATATAGTGCAAACCCGTTTTTAATAATATAAAATATCTCGAGCGTAGCTCCAATACACTCACAGTGCTCCAGATTCAATAAAAGCAGTTTGTTAACCACTCGGGTTCAGACGCAGCTAGGTATGGATTTCAATCAGCTTACAGCAAGTCCTCTGCTTCGCATTGGGCGCGGCGTTGGTCACGCCGGTTATCCTTCAGTTATCCAGCAATAGGGAAGGTCATCTGCTCCGTGGTGATGTCGATGAAGTCCGAACTATCGATGAAACGCTAGGTTACCTGTGGCGCTCAGACCTGTGAAGAGTCAGTTCCCTTGCGGACTCTCTGCCGTGACATCAGCGGGCTGTCATCGCGTCCTCCGCCCATACGCCTTGCGCTTGCTGCCGAACACCACGGAGCCCATGATGTCGTCTCCCTATCATATGGCATTAGCGTGAAAAGAATGCAGATGAAGTGAAAATCTTCATTTCACTAAGCATGACAATGTCCAAAATCATTCAAGGAACAGGAAGTAACCAAAACGGCACCGAATGAGCTTAAAGAAAAATCTGAAAGCATTTGTCTTGTTGCAGTGATCAGTAGCTCTGGGCTGATTAGAATTGATTCCTAATACACCCCTAAAGATGTATGTTTTTATATCATAAAGCAGTGCTGTAACTGTTCAAATACAGAGTGTTAATGGTGATCTCAGCCCACTGGTATTGCATGCTTTATGGTAGGGTCGGACAACCGTCTCAAGGCCACAAACATACAAGTTTTCAGATATCTTCGATTGTGCCACATGTGCTCAAGACAGAGGATATCTGAAAAGCTTGACCTGTTGTGGCCCTTCGGAACTGGAGTTGGCTTTACACCCTGATTGAAAGGGTTGGGTTTGGTGTAGGAATTTCAATCAAGTGTTTTACTTTCCAGTGACCCCCTTAATCTGTTGAACTGAAATTGTGAATTTTAAAAAAAAAATACGTTACATAAATAGAGAAGAAAACTTAACTTCCTCAGGGAGAAGAAACTGTTCAAACATACAATTAGCACCATTTCACCAATTTCACTCACCCCTCTCACACGTTGTTATGTAATCAGGCTAATGTTATCCACACATGGTGCACATGCCACTCATCAAACAGTGACTCTTCGATCCCAAACATAACTGGGTTTTGTAATATACAGTATGAAACATGTGTGCCTTGATAGGGAAGAGACAGTTACTTCACTAGTAACGCAGTGCTACGTTTTAATGGTGTTTTTATTTTATCCTGTTATTTGTTGTTACAGTTACTACCTGTTACTACTGTATTATCTTCAAACACTAGGGCATGCCTCTAATTATTAATATCCATGTAAACGTTATGATAACTCAATACCAACCATGAGTCTCCCTGAATAAGTCATCGGTATCCTCCTTCATTTGCTGTTGAGCTGTATGGCCCATCTTCAAAATGCAAGTTTTTTTTACCATTTATTTTAAAGCACATTGGGGCCTATTCACAAAACCGTGATTAAAATCAAGTGATTTGCATCCGACGAGCATTTTTTATATCTTTATCGCGGCTTAAGTATGAAGCAGAAGCGGGTTCACAAGAGTGGAAGCATTTTTGTAAGGCCGATATAAACAAAAAAAGCACTATCGTCCAACCTGTTTTTGTATCAGTGTCTATATAAATTCTATAGCGAGATAGCTGATTAGAAAAACTGCCAGCCTGTTAAGAGCGCATGGAGCTACGTTGCGTTCCATGCACGGCTCTATAGGATTGTGCAGTTAAAAATATTGATTTTAATATTAGTGTACATTAGAAGGGGGTCCTCCTGAGCTGAAACCGATTGGGTTTCGCCTCGCGGACCCTTACTTCCGAGATACAGTTCCTGGTTTATGATCGGTGACAGTATCCCCCTGTTGCTTTATAATCTCCAACCCTCGACATGACCATGGTTTAAATACTGCAGGGGGAGACTACCGTCACCCCATAAAGGGGTATTTCCAGGACGAGTAGTGGGGTTTTTTTCAGCGGTGGCGGTGGTTGAATTGAAGGTCGGTGGTTGAAACCAATTGGGTTCGCCTCAGGCGACCCCCATGCTCTGTACACAATATCCCAACCAAAC
>WSYH01012074.1:0-19580 GCA_036426205.1 Ascaphus truei | reverse complement strand
ATAAGTGCTCGATAAGGTCCTTATCGAGGCTTTCTGAATAAGGCCCTTTGAGTCAATCAGAGGTATTACCTCATCCCATGATATGGTGAAAGGTGACCCCCACCTACGTTATGGTCCCCTGGCCAGGTATGGTGGCGGGGGAGGCGTTATGGTCCCTTGGCCAGGTATGGTGGCAGGGGAGGCCGGTTTAAGGGTGCGCTTGAATGTTCTTGCTAGTGCAGGCCCGAGCAGAGGTGTGATTTTCAAGCGCGGAACAGGACAGCGCTCTGCATGGCTTATTTCAGCGGTGTTCTTTGTTTTCCCCTCTTGGATTTATGGCGGCTCTGGGGGTCAGCATAGTTGCCCTAGCTTAGCGCGCCATTTAGACAGTCTCGGCAAGCACACAACGCAGCGTAGTTACAGTGAAGGTCCGGGGCACACGCAGTTCAGTGGGTATCTTCCGCGCGAGGCGATAACTTAACGAGGCGTGGTTGGACCGGTGGCTGTGTGCATTGTTTCAAGCAGGCCAGCGCATGGTGGCAGACAAGGCCGTGGTGGCTTCTCCACAGGTCACGCGCTGGGCAGGAGTCAGGCGCCAGGGTCGCTCCCCGTGGGAAGGGGGCGTTGCAGCGCAGGGTGCGGCAGCGCGATGCGTGAGGCAGGAGTTAGGAGCCGCGGGCAGGGCGGCGGCCTTCGTCCACAGGCCACAAGGCAGGGCGTCACGGTGGGTATGTCGGCCCCAGCAGTAATGGGGAGGCTTACGGCCACTGTGATACAGGACAAGGCAGTTCGGCGAGGAGGTCGGGCCCCAGCGGCGAGGGGGAGTCCTCCTGCCGCTGTGACGCGGGACAGGGTGTCACGGCACGCCAATGGCCGCCCGCTGCCGACGCGAGCGGTGTCACTGTAAGGGGATCGCCTGCAGAATCGGCAGGGTTGAGACGACCAGGACGGCCACCCGCAACCGCGGGCGGCACCAATGCTTTACTCGACGGACGTAGCAGCACCTGAAAGCCCCAGATGCCAGGAACGGGTAAGGAACCTGCGGCGGTAAAGAGGGGGCAGTTGCACATAAGGGCGAGCGCGTTTAGGAATTGGGTTGGCGGCAGAAGTCCCAGATGTCGGGGTAAGGCGGGCAACACCAGGGCCTGCGCTGGCTCTACACTAGCGGCGGAGGGGACGGCGAGGAAGGTCATTTTCACGGCAGCGTTAATAGGCATACTGAAAGCTTTGGAGCCTCAGGCGTTAGTCTCCTTCGGCGCAGGGATGACAACAGGAGCAGGGAAGCCAGGCGCAGCATTAGTTGCGGCAGCATGGGGGGCATATCGGTGGGGCGGTTGATGGTGGCACCTGATCCTGTTCCGGCAGCCTCCAGTCTGACCCTGGTGTCTCTTAATCCAACTTTAACAACGGCCGGGGTCACTGGCACCGTGGATGCCATCCCAGTACCAACAGCCATCAGCCTGACCCCGGTGTCTTTCAATTCTTCAGCCACGGCCGGGGTCATGGGCACGGTAGCTGACCTACCCGGCAGCATCACGCGCTGCACAGACGGGGGGACAGCCCCTGCGGGCGGTTGATGGGGACACGCGATGGGAGGTATGGCATATGGCGTATCCGGTAATGGTAAGGAGTCGCGTTTAGGGCAGCATCGAGGATATATGGCGAGGCATCACGGTTTGCAGGGTTCGACACAGAACGAGCAAGGGAAGAGGCGTGGCCCAGTCCACCGCCAGGGTCGCTTTCCCAGGGGTCACTGAGGGAGGGTAAGAAGCCTGCAGCAGTTAAAAAAAAAAAAAAGCCGGCTGTGAGACAGGATAAGCGCATTGGCAGGTTGGTTAGCTTCGCAGGGGGATTGGGCAGCGGGCAAGGATCAAGCAGGGGAAAAATCGCAGATAGCGCTGGGCAGTGGCATCCTGCGGCTCCGGAGGCGGTGCAGGTCCGGGGACGGATAGTGCAGCGGAGAAAGTGATTCTCAGGGCATCTTTAAGAAGCATGGCAAGTTGAGTAAATGCTGCTCCAGGCGCGATTGGCATCCCAAGGTGGAATGGTAATGACAGACCGGGCTGGTAGAGGAGCATGGTTCCCGCTGCTAGGCATACCAGACGGGATAGACTTATTTAAGTTTGCGGGGGGGCTTTGAGAGGGTTCTGGAAAGGTTGGCGGTACGGGCCTAGTTTAAGGGGGGTTAAATAGGCCCGTCGGTGGCCGCTTTTGGGGGGTAGGTGCTTGTTCTTGCCAGACTGGGAGCTGGGCCGTTTGAGCCCAGGGGGAGTACGAGTGGGCAAGGTCAGTTATCCATGACCCCGAGAGCCCGCTCGTGTAGGGGACACGAGGTCAACGGTTCGAGGGCCGGCTGACCGTACCCTCCCCCTCCTGTCAAAGGAGCACTCTGGCAGGGACTGCATTTACCCCTTTAGGTTTTCTGTATAAATAAATAGCCGCCGCCATTTTACCTCCAGTTCCCGTTTCCTGTCTTTATTTGTACGTTACATGTGGGTACAAGGCGGCGGGAAGAGGGGAACCGCCTGGAACCTCCCTGGTCATGGAGATGTCAGTTTCCCCTACAATTAATGGGAAAGTGATGTTACTTGCACATTTGAGCATCTGTGCTGGCACAAATGTAATACATGAGTTATCTCGGGGTCTTTGCTACAGCTTTCTATAAATGTTATCTCAAACACAATGCAATACATTTTCATGTGACAGCAGATAATTACAATGTCAGTGTCCTTTGTATGAAAGAATAAGTAGAAGACAAGTCCTGCATTCATAGCTCTTTTTATATGAGCAATCTCTTTTACCCAGATTGCATTTAACTCCCAGTCCCAGTTAAAGAGCTCACGTTTCATGTAGCAATTGTCTTTCTTTCCATAACTGGAACATTATCCAGCATTTTTTTAAACTGAGAGATATTTTATTGTAAGAATTTTTTTTACCGAGCCTACATAATATGGTCACCATTCAAAATTTTCAATAAAATGCCTTATAATTCAGTTCTACTGTAATTGCTGCATTTATGGAATCACTGGATTATTCTATTGTTTAGTGAGGATTTCTTAATGAGCTTTTAACAAAAACAGTATGAGTGTATTGTATATACACTGTGACATTTGATTGTTTTCTTATAGGTGTTAAGGCAGGGATAGGCAAACTTTCTGTCTGGCGAGCCGATCCCTAGTGTGTTAGTCGTGGTCTCCCGTGACAGTATACACTGGCGACACACTTTATTCGAGCTCGGCTAGTCCCACGAATTCGGGTATACCCGGGTGTATTGAGGTTTGTGACTGTTTTCTGCCCGAGTGCATTGAGGTATTTTTCAGGCAGGGATTGAAGCATTTTATTCCCGCTGGCTGCAATACTGCACAGTAATATTATATATACTGCATTACATTCATGAATTTATGCCATCTGGTAGACACGCGAAGCATTGCAGCCTATTAAATCCTAATCATTATCATTTAACAGATCAGCCGCCCGTCAGCCAGGCATAACCCAGGCTGGGAGGCAAACGCAACGGGGCTTGTCAGAGGTGAGGAGCGGCGCATTCCAGGTATCTGCCAGGTCATACTGGGTATTTGCTCGAATAAAGTGTGTCGGTGCAGTACATGTGTTATGCCGGTGCTGCCCACAGACCAGACTCGTCCCTTATACTGAGGTGGGGACGTATATGTGCACGTACCCACAGCAGAAGGAGCGTGTCTGGAGTGTGGTGTTTTGGTGTTGCCTGGCCAGGTGGAAATAGCTGTAGCAATACATGCCGGTACCGATAAAAGAAGAGACATAGTAGTTGCCGTTAGCCAAGGTCAGGGAGAGGAGAGATCCGGAAGGTCGGGGTCCAAGCTGAGATCGAGGGATGTGAGAAGCCGCGTAGTCAAGAGGGAGCCGGGGTCGGGAGCCAGAGAGTGTAGTCCGCCAAGCTGAGTCGTAACCTGAATAAGCGAAGACAAGAGAGAGCCAGAATAGACATCCGCAAGGAAAGACTATGTTGAGCAATGTGAAAGTGGTACAACAGGCATTATGTAGTGCGGCTGACCAATAGGAAGCGGAGACAGGCCACGAGGAGCTGTCCTGGATTGGTTACCTTGATAGGCAGACAGGTGAGCAGTTTTGACACTAAGTAACAGCCTGCGTGTGTGTTGGGGGCGTGGTCTCACTGCAGGAGCAGTGAATAAATTATCTTCGCCTGGCGCGCGCTCTGTAATGTCGGAGAGCGCGAGCCCAGGACAATGGCAGCCGCCTGAGTGCGGGCTGCCTGCGGGGCAGCGGTGGTGCATCAGGGACGACGGGGAAGCCCGAGATCCATGGGAATCGGGTGGGACCGGCGGCGAGGACATCCCACCGTAGGAGGTAATGGGGGGGGTCACGCTGCGACCGCCGTGACCCCCGAATCCTCACAACATAGCGATATAAAATGGTACCCGACTGCCAAGATTCTGCTACAGGTAAAGGGTCGGGTGGCCAGGTTAAAGGTGGGAGTCGCTTCTTGGCTTCCTGCCACAGTCTTTTTGGGCCAAAACAACTATTGAATGAACAAGGGGTAATGTTGTTCCCTTATTTTGAATTGTTGAATGATATTCTGTATATGGTGAGCAAGCATACACAAACGGGAGGTCACCAGACAAATCTCCAAGCAAGCTCACTTTGTTCCCCTCAAGGGTCTACCCAATTCCAGTACTTTGGCGGATATCTTTGTGAAAGAAATTTTCCGTATTCATGGCGTCCCGTGGTCCATTGTCTTGGATCAGGGTACTCAATTTGTTTCTCAATTCTGGCGTGCATTTTCCCAGAGGTTGAGCATTACCCTTCTTTTTTCCTCAGGCTACCACCCCCAAACACTGAATGCATGAACCAGTCCCTTGAACAGTATTTGCGTTGTTTTTCTTCCGATTCTCAGGATAATTGGGCAGAGTTACTTCCTTGGGCAGAATTTGCGATTAACTCTCTAAAAAAACGAGTCCACTCAAAAATCACCGTTTTTTGTAAACTACGGATTTCATCCTACCCGTCTTCCCATGCATTCTCCCAGGTCCGGAGTTCCTGCAGCAGATGATAGGGTATCCACCCTACAGGGGTCATGGGGGAAGATTCAAACAGTTTTACAAGAGTCCGTGCTGACAGAAGAGACAAGCAGATAGGCTTCGTCGGGAGCTCCATAAGTTCGTACCTGGAGATAAGGTCTGGCTTTCTTCTAAAAATATCAAACTGAAGGCCCCAACCCCTAAACTGTCTCCCAGGTTTCTGGGTCCTTTCTCTATTCTGAAACAAATTAATCCTGTGGCCTATCAGCTTCGCTTGCCTCCCTCTATGAAAATTTCACCCGTCTTCCATGTCTCACTGTTGAAACCGTTTATCCAAGGCAAACGATTCGCTCATCCTTCTCTTCGGCCTCCTCCCCCCATTGTACCAGGACAACAGGAGTTCGAAATCCAGTCCATCATTGATTCTCGCATCTCCAGGGGCAAGCTCCAATTTTTGGTTCACTGGAAGAGGTACGGACCTCAGGATCGTTCTTGGGTCTCGCATGCGGATCTTCACGCCCCATCTCTACTCAAACGATTCCACCAAAAATTTCCCCTCAGACCTTGGATGGATCGTCCGGAGTCCGACCCTCGAGGGGGGGGGTACTCTAAGGATCCGCGCTGCGGGTACACCCATTTCCAGCGCCTCCTTACCTTTGCTCCGTGCCGCCCAGGCTCCCCGACAGCGTGCCTCACTCCGTGCGGCCCCCTCCACGGCTGCTCCCACACTTCCGGGTCGTGCGCGTCACCTCTATGGGCGCGCGCGGACCCAGGTTTCAATTTGCTGGTGCCGGGCGCATGACTCCGCCTCCTCTGACGCGGCGCGCGCATCACGCGCTTCCCTGCCCCTGCTCCGTCTGGTCCGCCCCCCAGGCCCTTTTCTCCTATCAGGCCCTTCCCCGGGCCGTTCCTCCACTCCTCCCCTTGCTCTGACAGGCCCCAGCTGCCCAGACACTTCTCCCCTATCAGGTCCTCCCTCAGGCCACTCCTCCATTCCTCCCGTTCCTCTGATAGGTCCCAGCCCCCTATTTAGTCTCCCCTCACCATTTCCTCTTTGCTCTGCATAGCTTCTGTACCTTGGTACTGTCTGCTGTTGCCTGGACCCTTTTGCCTTTCAGTTCCTACAGTATTCCTGTCTCTGGATATACTACTGACCTCCCTGGATCTCGACCTTTGGCTTTGGACTTCTACTACGCTGCTCTCTGGAACCCTTGGATTTGGCTTTGGACATTACTACTCTGCAGACTTCTATATCCCTTGTAGAACAAAAATGTGTTTGTGATGCGTCAAAATCGGTCAGAATTCCTCCATGACATATGTAAATAATACTGGATAACATGAGAAAGTCCATGAATGATGTGGTAATTTGTCAGGTAAGGGCTAGGAGTCTAGTGAGGTCCACTTGACCATCACAGAAAGAAACCCCATGACGGCCCCTCCTAGTAACCAATAGGACGTAATAACAGGCACCGGTAACCATATACATACTGTATATGTGGGGGCACTATGGCCCTTTACCTTGGTGCTAGCAGGACTCCTCGATATCCAGGGCGTGCTGTTCATCCAGGTAAGTATGCAGCAAGAAGAAGGGTATAGATGTGTAGCACTGCCGCAGTTTCCAGCTCCCAGTGAAACCGGAAAAATGATGAGGTAAGCTTTCAATTGAACAACAGGTCAGGTTTTATTGCAGGGTGGTGCAGCAAGGGGACAACGGAGCAACACTAACGCTGCAATAAAACCTGACCTGTTGTTCAATTGAAAGCTTACCTCATCATTTTTCCGGTTTCACTGGGAGCTGGAAACTGCGGCAGTGCTACACATCTATACCCTTCTTCTTTCTATATCCCTTGGACATGGCTTACGGACACTCTACTACGCTGCTCTCTCCACGATCCAGGCTTACGGACACTCTACTACGCTGTTCTCTCCATCCCACGACCATTGGCTTAAGGACTTTACCTTTCTACGCTGGAGTTGGCAAGTACGGTACCCATTCTATTTTTGTTACCAGGACCACCTTTGCTACTTCCACACTCTGGCCGTTCCCCCGTTTACTACTAGGTGTGTGGTATTACTCCTTTCCACATCAGTCCCGGGGTCTCGTCTGGCTTGTAGGCAGGCCGAGCGTTACACCTTTGTCTTCTTAGAGTTTGTCGTTATCCTGCTCCATTAATCTCTCCTTGGAAGGAGCTGAGCAAGCTTTAATCTTCCCATGGCCTCTGGACTTACTTCCATTCCTAGGGCTTTAACGAAGCCCGGTTCTTCCGCTGGTCTTCTCATAGTGGCCTGCTTTCCATTATGTGTAGCCTGAAGGCAGAAAGGGAATGCCCACCTATAGCCAACCCCCTGTCTTCTCAGCAAGCTTGTAATTTCTCTAAGGTCTCTCCTTTTAGCCAGTGTCTGTGGCGCAATGTCAGTGAAAACCTGAATATCTGCGTCTTCAAAGCGTATCACGTTCAGATTTCTGGTCTTGAGGAGAATCTCTTCCTTCACTGATAAATAATGGAGCCTGGTTATGATATCTCTAGGGTCTCTTCCCCCATAGCCCTATGAGCTCTATCCATTTCCAGCCTCTCCGTAGCGGCCTCTCTTTATTGATTATTCTTTTTATCACCCTGGTACCCCACTACTCACACTCATTCCCTCCCCCTCACACCACACCCCCCCCCCCCCCCCAAAATATATACGGAAAAAACACCCCCAATACAAAAAACCTTCCCACCCCAAAATATATACAAACCCCACTCAAATACATTAAAAAAACACTCCACCAATACATATAAACCCCCCACAATACATATAACCACCCCAATACACATATAAAAAAATAATACATATAACAAAATAATACATACTGTATGAAAAAAACAATAAATATGAAAAAAAAAACAATACATATGAAAAAAACAACAATTCATATGAAAAAAAAACGATACATATAAAAAAAACAGCCAAATGCATATAAAATCCAGCCAAATACATATAAAAACCAGGAAATGCATATAAAACCCAGCCAAATGCATATAAACCCCCCAAATGCATATCAAACCCCCAAATGCATATAAAACCCACCCAAATACATATAACCCCCCCCCATAGATATATATACAGGTAAACCCCGTTATAGCGCGGTCCTCAGGGGCCACCCGATCCGACCGCGCTAGACCCGGGGTCGCGCTATTTTTTTTTAAAAATGGCCGACGCGCGCCTGATCGGGAGGGAGGGAGGGAGTGAGGAGGGAAGGAAGGAAGACAGGAAGAGGTGGCCGGAAGCCCTACACGTCCCCTAGCAACGGCGAGTCCAGCCGCAACCTGCTCCTTACCTCCCACCCCCGGCATCCATTTCCTCCCCCCCATGCCCCCACACCTACACCCCCTCCTCGGCATAGCCCACGCGGCCCTCTGAGTCCCAGCCTGCTCCTCACTCACCCCCCCCTCCTCGGCATAGCCCACGCGGCCCTCCAAGTCCCAGCCTGCTCCTCACTCACCCCCCCTCCTCCCGACACCCCCCCTCCTCCCGACACCCCCCCCTCTTCCCGACACCCCCCCTCCATCCGACACCCCCCCTCCTCCTGATGCCAGCTCCACTCCGATCTCAGCAGCCGACACCAAAGGTAGGGAGGGGGAGTGGGAGGTGTGGTGTAGTGTGCTGTGAGAGTGTGTTGTGAGTGTTGTGAGACTGTGCTGTGAGTGCTGTGTGCTGTGAGAGCTGTGTGCTGTGAGAGTGTGCTGTGAGTGCTGTGTGCTGTGTGTGCCGTGTGTGCAGTGTGCCATGTGTGCAGTGTGTGCAGGGAGAGTGTGTGCAGGGAGAGTGTGTGCTGGGAGAGTGTGTGCTGGGAGAGTGTGTGCTGGGAGATTGTGTGCTGGGAGAGTGTGTGCTGGGAGAGTGTGTGCTGGGAGAGTGTGTGCTGGGAGTGCAGTGAGCAGTGTGTGCAGTGAGCAGTGTGTGCAGTGAGCAGTGAGCAGTGAGCAGTGTGTGCTGGGAGAGTGTGTGCAGTGTGTGCAGTGTGTGCAGTGTGTGCAGTGTGTGCAGTGTGTGCAGTGTGTGCAGTGTGTGCAGTGTGTGCAGTGTGTGCAAAAAAAAATTTTATTTAAAAATGGGAGCCACGTGAAAACCGCGTTTATTTAAAAACGGGTCGCACTATAATGGGGTTTATCTGTATTTAATAAAAGCCCCATTTACATATAAAATGCCCCAAATACATATAAAAAAAACAAATACATATAAAAAAATAAATACCTTTAAAAAAATACATTTAAAAAGCTCCAAATACGCATTTTAAGTGAAACGTCTTTGTCTTTTGTCATCACAAAAATTGTATTTGTAATGGTGATGTTTTTAATTAATAATCAAAACACCAAGAAGTTTGACTTGGAAGGAGTGTTTTAGCTATTTGCACGTCTATATTTATAGTAACTCCGTGTGTGTGTGTGTGTGTGTGTGTCAGTGTTTATGGGTCAGTCAGTCAGTGTGTGTGTGTGTAGAGGGAGAGAAGGGGTGGCCCGGTATTAAAGGGGTTACACCCCATTTGGCCATCCCCTGACCTCACCAGGGAGACCCGGGGTTAACTGGGCTGAGGTCCAGAAATGTGATTTAACCCCTGTTATGACATGTAAATGTGTATTCCCCGGTTCCCCTGTTTTATTATAACATCTGGTTTAATCAGTGTCTGCATCACACACACACTAGGATCCATCCGGGAGCACAAGGGTTAATAGTTGTTTAGTGATTATAGCCCTTTGTGTAATTTTCCCGCCTTTTCAGGCACCATTTTGCAGGGTCCCATAAGCCGCCATTGGAGCTCCATGGTTTTCAATGGTGAATCTTGCTGTTGGGTCCTGTTTCCTGAGAAGACCAGCAGATGGCGTCCGAGAGGAAGAGCGGTGGTTTCCCATTGTAAGTCAATGGGCCCATTGACTTCAATGGAGAATCATCGAAAGAGCTTTCCAGGAACGAGTTGGCTGCCGTCCAAACCGCTTAACCGCAAAGCGGATACATTTTCAATAGGAGAGTTTTGATCACTTAACAAGTCAAGTTCAACGACAAGTGGCGTGGGAATAAACAGTTCGAGAGCACCTAGAAATAAAATTCTTTCTGCCCCTAGGTCCTAGACCTCCCCCCACTCGACCACAACCGGGTCCCCGTATCCTGGGCCCCCGATAAGGGTCGAACCGAGAAGAGCGGGTCGCGCCATAGGTTCCAATGGCGGCGGCAGAAACGGCTCAGGAAAACGGCTAAGTGTCAAAAGCTGATATTTGGTAATCCATAGCTCCGGTTCCGGAGGGCCCAGAGGATCGGGGTTTGGGGTATCTGTAGTCACTGCTCCGGCATCGCTGCAGAACCATCCTTAACCCTCTTGGACCAACCCGACGGAGTATGGACCCCCTTGAAAGTTCGGGACTTTTCCCATAGACTCCAATGGTGGCCAAACCCCGTTGACCGGCTACGGTGGAAAAAAAACCCATTGACTTCAACGGCGGCGTCGCCCCGTTGAAAGTCTATGACGGGGATTCCCATAGCCGCCAACAGCGGCGGTTTGCCATTGAAAGTCTATGGCGGCGAAGCCCGTTGTTTTCAATGGGGATTTAGTGAAAAAACGTGATTTAATTTACAGCGGAGATTTTTGTATTAAAATGAAACGGTTTTAAGTGTATTTGTGTATCTCTGGTTCCGAAGGTCGTAGCAAGTCGCAAATTGGACCATAGGGTGTCCCAGTTCCAGCATTGAGAACTGGGGAGTTTGGACCTGCTGGACCCAACGGAACCGGATATTTTAATATGTTTATGTTTTATCTTTCATACTGTGTTCCAAGGTATGGGTAAAACCCAGAGGAAATTCCTTTGCATACCAGGGTAGCATATGGCCAGAAAGGCGACCCAATGTCTAGGACTTAAGTATGGTTCAAAGGATTTTGTCACCTCTACTGTTTACATGAGGGCGGAGATTACTCAAACCAGAGCAGTCTTCAAGTGTTCCATTTCACACCTCATAACAAAGCATATCCTGCCAGGAATCCAATCTGGTAGACTAGCTGGCATTCCTGATGCAGAGGAGGGGTTACATAAATGAGACCCCAGAGCTCTACTGCGCATGTACCAACTAGGGGGGCATGTGTCAAAATGTGTTCCCACGTTAATGAGTGGCTAGAGTTAATTGAAAAACAATCCACTGTACTCAATGTTAAGGATAGGGCACAAAGGTTTATAAACTGCTGTTCACCCTTTATCCTTTGTCTTCTGATATCATCTGAATTGTTACCTGATTGCGAGAGAATTGCTATGCTTCATACTTCTCATTCCCCAACCCCAAAGTAAGTGTACTTCTTGTCTGTTACTGTATTATTCGTGTGTCCACCTATCCAAAGGAATAAATATACTTTATTATATCTCAGCCTCGTTCAGTTCAACCCAGTGATTTGTGTAACCTTAATACCTGTGACAGGCTATCGTCACAGTGTGTCTGTGTGTGTTATGGGAGGGAGTGCTCGGCAGCTCACGGGAGGGGGTGCTCGGCCGCTCAGTGGGGGGTGGTTGGAGATGCTCGGCAGCTCACGGGGGGTGGGAGGGGGTGCTCGGCTGCTCACGGCATTTTGACTACTCTGGTCCACGGTATTGGCGCTCTGCTCACAGGCAGCTGGTGGATAGTAGCTGCAGGTACACAGCTGTCCTCGGTCTTTCGGAGAGACACGCTTCCGGGTTTTCCTGGCGGATGACGTCACCTCGTCGACTGAGCCAATGGGAGCCTTCAATCCGGCTACAGCTTCTGTAGTCCAGGGAGCAGCAGGCATGGCACACACAAATGCTCAAATGACACAGGACCACCATGGACCCAGAGTGGTCAAAACGCTTTTTTAAAACCGTTCTTCTGTTTCATGATTCTGTGGAGTTCTTGGTCTCTTAAATCATCCTGCAGATCAGACACAATCTGATTACATTTCCCATATTTCCACCAAGTGAGTGGACATCTATTTAATTCACTATACATTTTCTTTTACTTGCACATTATTAATTCACACAAGGAGAGTTTGCGTTTTGGGAGTTTTTATTGTGACACTTACAGGGAGGTGGCATACATTTGGTAACTTTGGATTGGATAGAGTAATACATCTGTGACTCATGCTAGTCTCTGATAGGAGGATAGAATTTGCAACTCCTAATAGAGTAGTAACGTGCAAAAAATATGTATATATTAATAGTGGGTTGTCTATTAAAGAAAATAAATTAAGTCATCTGCAGAAGACCTGTGCTGTGTGCAAAAATAAAAATAATGCCCAGGAACAAGAAAATAAACAAAGAGATTGCAGAATGGAATTTCTTAAAGAGACAGTCACCCAAATCCTTTCAACATTACCTAATAGTTAATATTTCTTGACATTTACTGTTTATAAAGACTATCCCTAATCTAAGGGTAGACTAGTTGTCTTGGGATGCATTTTGTAGTTCTTAATTTTTGGGATTTGTGTTAGAAAGAACTCACACAAATGAGACGACTGACTCTGAATTCTCCCACTTCTGTTCTCCAATGGATGGAAGGTGTGCCATTTCAATGAAATCAATGGCATCAAGGTCTCTATCTGGACCTAAATTATGGCATACTCTTTGATTCTAGGGTTTAATTATGCCACTTAATTAAAATTATGGGACTGTATCCTGATATATTTCTTTGAAGCCTAAATTGTTATTCACATCCTCTATAGATTTGATTTACACAAGGGTCTGACGCCATGTATTTTATACCTTCTGAATTACAGTGGTATTCATATATATTAATTCTTTGACAATTTATGTTTCTGATTAAAATTTTTCTTGTCTTCACAAGTGCTAGACTCACATCGAGATCTATCAACCTCATGAAGAAAAGACACTGTGATGTGGGGAGGGATTTAGATATTTATTGGTCTGCATTTTTATTATATTGTGTAACCCTTGTTTGGATTCTCGGGAGCCTTGTGAAATCTCTATTGTATATATGTCAAATGAAGACTTATGATTGAGGTACTTACCTTAAAATACGCCATACAGTACTTTTTATTTTTCCCTGTATGCATTATCATGTATGATATTGTCCTTCTTTTTCCTCTGAATACTGACGGCAATATGGGCTGGCTATGGTGCATTGCTGCCACCGGCAGCCGAATTTGCAATAGGCAATCTACATATGTACATAGTAAAATTTGAATTTAAATTTTTTTGATGCCTATGTGTTTAAATGAAGAAAATGTATGATTTATCACATAGACATAGTAATTCAATGGCAAAACAAACTTATAGATTTATATGATACAACTATGTGACATACCTATACAATTGAAAAATTGTTAAGCCAGGGATTTGCATCATGGATGTCAATATGAGCTGTTTAAAACAATATGCCTTAGGAATATTATGCTAAATCTGTGCTTCATGACCTGTCGATCATGTTAATGAGGAACTAATCCTTATGGAAATTTAACCACTTAATGCTTATGGAAAATAATGTGTCTATATTATGATCCTGACTTAGATTAAAAAAAAAAAAAAACAGGATGAGATGATGCAACTAAGAATGCGTATATGTCAAAACGTTTTTTTACTTTCATAGGTGGTCCTATCCGCATTCGGAGTTAAATCCTCTTTTTTTTCAATCAGTGTAAAAATTCCATTAGCTTAATGATTGCAGCTATAAATAGAGCTCTATGTGTGGGTAGAAGATATGACCCATGAGGAAGCTGGAACCATAGTGAAACGCGTTGTCGCCAAACCTGAGAGAGAGATTGAAAGATTGTCACGTCATCTGTTTCTGGACAGCCGTATAGTGCATCACAGCAGGCACCAGCACACCGCAGGGGTGAGATCCAACTTACCACTAACCTGGGAGTTCCGGATTTACCCATTTTTTTAATGCTGAAAATAATGAATTTCCTGTAAGAGCGCATTTTTAGCATTTTTATTATTATTACAGTTTCCACTTTTTATACAATCTACACTATTGTGCTTCTTTTTCTTCTCTTCTCTGAGATTTACTACTGTACTCCCACCAGAACATTCATCTACAAGTTTGCCACTGGTTCAGATTTGCTTAAATGTGAGTACAACATTTGGAGGATTATCAGACACGTTACCATTCAGTCTGAAACTTTATTACAGTATAGTCTGAAACATTACTACTCTATGGTGCTATTTCTGTTTTTTCTCTCCTATGGTACCGTCCCCATCTCCCCTATTCTTTGAAGACATTGCATAAGAGGAGATATTTAAAACTGTCTCATACTTAAAGGTTGAGAGGATTGTTTTTATTGTAGCCAGTCTGGCATTATTTATTTTTACTTTGTACACTTTAACCACTGGTAATATAATCACTAACACGTTATTGCTATCTGTGCCACTATTCTTTATGTCACGATTGCATTTATTGTCACCTTATGTGATACACATTGTTTTTCCTCACTCATTTGTTAAGTGACTGGTCCACTATAGATTGCTTATGGTGCACTTTAACTTTTTATATATTGGGCTATTAAGCTGATTGTCTTTGTCACACCTGAGCAAGTGTGGTGAGAGCGATTGGCTCAATGACTACCTGTTCTGCTGGTGCCGCAGAAGACTTCTGCTGTTGAGGCACTGTGGATGAGTAAGGGGAAAATGCATGACTTTGAAACATTTGCACATACAGTACATTATAATCTAATGATAAATAGGGGATTACTTCTAGTACATTCTGTTCATATAATGTGTATCTTAAAACCAATAAAGTGAATAAATGAAGAATCCTCCCATGTATTTGAAGTTCGTAAAAGCTCTACATTGACGTCACATTTGCTAGCAGTAATGTTTTTAATCATGATGCTATGTAATATAGCTAATGTACAACTAAGTACAACATTTTCTCTCTTTCAACTTGGCTTATTGGTTTACAAAATTATTGAAACATTACTTCAACTGATAATTAATTTTAAAAAAAGGTCCTAACAGCATAGTGTCACCTGAATGCCCCCTAGCAATAGCCACCATCGGATTCCCCTTGTTATGAATCCTTTATTGTACATCTGCATGTAATCTAATGATAGTTTCTTTTTAATTTATTTGCTCATGGCTGCTTTTCAGAATGTACTGAACTACTAATGCAATGTGTATTGCATCTTCGTTATAATGTATTATACAGCTAGAGCGACAGGTACAGTTATACTCCTACTTTAGACACCTTGCAACAGTAGACAACCAATCAACAAATTAGCCCCACACAACATTAACACATTGTGCCGAATGTTGCTCCTGTGACATCAGCGGTACTGTACATAAATTCTCACAGAAATTATATTGCCAAACTTACTGATCTTGATCAGAACTCTTGTGCTTCAACGATGGATCAATTCAGCTTTTACACGTGCAAGAACCTTCTTACTGCTGTACTAGTAAGAAACCTAAGAAAATGCAAGATGCGTGCTGATCCAAGACTAATCGAGACTTCAAAAACTAATGACTAAAGTAGAGAAAGATAACAAGGCAGCGCCAAAAATTCCAAAGGGGAAGGATCTGGGAACGGTGGAGAAAGAAGAATAGGGCCAAAACCCTTGCCATTTGTGTACCCAGGAAAGTTGATTCTACACTAGGTATTTGTACCCCAATCACGATTGCACCCGGTTCATGTCGACCCGACTCCAGACCCTGCTCACCTCACCCCGGACCCAGCTCAGCCCAACTCGGCCCTGCTCACCTCGCTGAGAACCCAGCTCTGCCCAACTTGGACCTTGCTCACCTCACCCCAGAAACAACTCACCCTACTCCAGACAAGCTCAGCCCATCTCAGAGCCCCCTTCCCCCCATGTGCCTCCAAGTTATACGCAAATGTTAGGAAACTGTGAGACAGCTGAAATCTTGAAAACTTAGACAGATGACAGCATTGAGAGTCTCTCTTAGATTTCTCCAGTTGTAAGGTGCATGGTAGGAGGAGCGAACTGATTCTTTGTTCAACCTTGGGACCGTGAACAGTCTTTTGGAGTCGAATCTCAGGTGATAAGTGCTGCGTATGGGACGGATGAGGAGCTGGTTCAGATAGGTGGGTAGCTTATCCAGAAACAATTTGAAGGCAAGACAGGACAAATGTACTTTGCACCTAGACTTGAGAGAGAGCCAAATCTAGCTCTTTGAGCATTTCCCAGTGATACAGTGTGTGTTGTAGTTACATTGGAGGACAAAGCAGCATATTGAGTTGTAGAGGGTGTCTAGTTTGCTAAGGTGAGTTTGGGGTGCTGTACTATATACTATGTCCTCAGTCTGAAATTGGTATTAACATCTGCCGTGCAATGCGCTTTCTTACCAGATGGCTTAGGGAAGATTTGTTCCTATAAAGTACACCTCGTATGCCAGTGTATGATACATAACACATAGCTTTTGCATCATTTAGATGTGACATTTCACATTCATTAAGATGTCCTTGGTACAATCAAATTAAAAAATACAAATAACATTAGTCACACTTTGATTTATACAACATACAGAATCCCAGTAAGCTCTTTTAGGAACCCCTGAGCCCCCACAAAATATATATGTATATAAGTGTCAAAAAGGAGAGCTATTGAGCATGGCAAATGTATACAACAAGCGACAGAGAAGCCCAATGCTACATCCAATATGACAAAAATACACCGTTTTACAGTGTATTTTTGTCATATTGGATGTAGCATTGGGCTTTTCTGTCGCTTGTTGTACAATTTGATTTATGACAATATTTTATTTATTTATAAAATATTTTACCAGGAAGTAATACATTGAGAGTTACCTCTCATTTTCAAGTATGTCCTGGGCACAGAGTAAAACAAATAGTACATGGTTACAAGTACAGTAACATAAATGAACAGGGTATACATTATATACAAGACATTGCGTGCACAGTTAAAGAAAATGTATATTATGAGCATATGAAACAGTTACAGACCAGGTTAAAATGTGAGACAGCCTTAGATTTGAAAGAACTTAAACTGGTGGTGGATGTGAGAGTCTCTGGTAGGTTGTTCCAGTTTTGGGGTGCACGGAAGGAGAAGGAGGAATGTCCGGATACTTTGTTGAGCCTTGGGACCATGAACAGTCTTTTGGAGTCTGATCTCAGGTGATAAGTGCTCCAGGTGGTAGGGGTGAGAAGCTTGTTCAGGTAGCTGGGTAGCTTGCCCATGAAGAATTTAAAGGCAAGACAGGAAAGGTGAACTTTGCGCCTAGACTCTAGTGTTGACCAATCTAGTTCTTTGAGCATTTCGCAGTGATGTGTGTTGTAGTTGCATTGGAGAACAAAACGACAAATTGAATTGTAGAGGGTGTCAAGTTTGCTAAAGTGGGTTTGAGGATATGTCTGTAATGTGACAATGCAAATATTACAGGGAGCTCAACAAGTAACTTCCCTTTCTAATAAGGAACTTGGGCATGAGTTTAACCATCCTCTCCTCGGCAGATGGTAAAGTCTCTAACAGCTCTTACAGTTCAATACCTCCATCCCTCCTACTTCATCTGTGGCAAAGAAACCAAGACCCAGATCCCCAAAGGTCCGTTAAGTTAGGGCTCATAACGTCACGTTATCAAAATCAGTAACAGGCTTTATGTTCCCAGAGCTATATGCAAAAACCTTGGCTGTTAGTTATCTCATTAGTATAGGCTTAATGCCATGTTAAGTAAGCACTGCCTTGCGTTAATTAAAGAAGCATTACCTGTTCTGTTTTTTTTTAATTTGAACTAGGTTTAAAGCAGTGGGTCTCTGGAGCTGAACTGCTTTGATATTTACCTCAGAAGGGAATGCCGGTAGCATCTCTGGCAAGGCACAGAAAATTACGGTTTAAAGGTCCCACGTCCTGCAGGCCAATAGGAAGCCATAATGTCTTCCTATTGGTCCACGTGACCTTTAAACAGAAGAGAGATAGTGCCATCACCTTTAGATGTAAGAGTCTCGGAAAGCAGTGGTTCCCTGGATCTGAAATGTATGTGATTAATCTCTGGAGACCCCCTGCTTCCCACCTAGACGGGAATTTTTTTTTTTAGCATAGGTACTAAAGTATGACTCAAGTTCCTTAGGTCATACCTAAAGTTGTTGTTAGCTGCTCCAGACTCTAAAATATGGGTTTTGCTCTCTCTTCCGTCCTTCCTTCATGTCAAGATTCCCTCCGCAGTACTGCTCGTAGACCTGTAGGGATGCACAGAGGAGTTAATTTCAGACCCAGGACCGGTAGGAATTAGAACAGTCCATGAGGTCAGTGGCCGCCTTAGTTTGGGTATAAAACCCTATCCAGTCTGCTAGTTCTTTGCTTGTCAACTTTTGAAGTGAAATGTCTTTGGGCCATGTGACAGGGTGAATGAACGTCACCAGCCCTATGCCTGGCAGACCTATGTTTAGGTCTGCAGTGCAGCAGTGACGAGGTTAACATTCAGCTGGGTGGTCTGGTTAATTAGATGGGAAAAATAGTCTAAAGCGCTCCAATGCCAGGAATAAAAGAATAATGCAAGCCAAACCACTATTCCAAGGTATAAAAAATGAGTAATGGTATTAGTACATAATAACCACTAGTATGGGTACTATCCTCCTGAAGACAGGTGGTAGATGGTACAAGTCCACCCACCATCAGTCTCATTGGCAGGTTCCCCTGAAATATAAACAATACTCACAAATCCTAGGAGGGGTAGGCAGGCTGTGCAGCTTCCAATATGTAGTAAACAGGAATAAATGGAGAACAAAGCGCACAAGCAAAAACGGAGCAGGAAGGACCCAGAATCAAAAATAAATTAAAAGGGCACTTTAATGTGACAAAAGACCCATCCAACGCGTTTCGAACGTCACAGCGTTCTTTTTCAAGGATAAAACACAGTGTGGTAACATACATTAAATACCCTCTTACCTGCAAGCAGTTTCACGACAAAAACGGATGCACGATGACGTCATGACGCAATGCGCGTCATTTTGAGTGACTTTCCCAATGTTATTAAAATATATGGAACCACTCTCTCCCCTATTGAGATGTCACTTTTGGATAAAGGCCTCAAATTTTCACCAGCTACGTACTTTGATTTATTTGATACTACCATTGATGTGTATAAATTTGTTCGAAAATTATCCTTGGTTTTCTTTCTCAGTCTGAGGATCTCGGTAAATGGTTCTCAGATAGAGGTTATTCCCAGTCCCACATTGAGGTTGCTTTTGATAATGCCCTTAATACAGAAAGGGAGTCATTGTTGCCCACTCGTGATATGGGGGATTCTCACCTTGGTGCTCATACGGAGAAATATGTAAACAAGCATGGTACAAATAGATCTTCAAAATCCAATAATAAATGTCCATTATTTATCTCACAGTTCAATAAACAAAGTGGAAAAATTAAATCTATTGTTTCCAAACATTGGAACGTTTTATCTATGGACCCTGTGCTTAAAAAGTATACTGATTGTGGTCCTTCATTTGTGTACCGTAGGGCGAGAACCATTGGATCCTATGTTTCCCCAAGTGACCTAATTACTCCTAGGATTGATAAATCCTTTATTACCCGGGGTTCTTTCAAATGTGGTTCCTGTAGCGTTTGTAGACATACTGCACCGACACACTTTATTCGAGCAAATACCCAGTATGTACCTG
>WSYH01012073.1:0-19582 GCA_036426205.1 Ascaphus truei | reverse complement strand
CCAGGCAATGGCCCCAATGGGCTAGTACCACAGTCCATTGGTCAGTTGATATCCATATATGGGTGCCAGCATGGCCCATTGATAGGGACACATACTGGGGATAGTATCCCCGTATTATCTGGGTAAAAGTATGTTGGTCCATGCTCAGTGTCCAAGGGGACCAAGTCATCTCCCTCCTCAAGGCAATCCACCAGCGAAGGGGATGCTGGCAGTGTAGGGAAAAACAAAATGGGGGATCGGTTCAGGTACTGGTTCCATGTACCAAGCCAACAGGCTTTCAGGAGGTGCCCACAGATCGTATGGCACTGCAACATATTAGACCATTGTAGGGGCACTGAGGGGCTCTTACTGGCAGACCAAGGCTCATCCTCGATAAAGGGAACAGGATCCTGGGCGAGAGTGGTGGCTTTTCTTGTTGTCTCCTGCAGTCATACTGCCCCTGGATCGGGTGCTCCCTTGGAAATGGGAAAAATGACCTTGTCTTTGTGGTTCCCTGGTGCTTGGCCCCTGCACCATACAGCAGATGTTCCAGGGCTTCCCCTCAGGAAATAGAAATGGTGAAGGGGAAGCACACCGATGGGAAGCACACCGATGGGAAGCACACCGATGGGAAGCACACCGTGAGCTGTAGCATCTCACAGCTTTGCATTGGAGGGCGGTGGAGTCGAGATAAGTATTTAACTTTATAATTTGTCATGTTGGATGTAGCACTAGGCCTTTTTATCTTTTGTTCTGGACTGGATGAATTGTCTAAGAAATAGCAAGTGAACACAGCTAATCAGAGCAGAAGTATGACTGCTTAATATAATGAGCAACCAATATATAAATCGGAGAGTGGATCACTTTGAAAAATGCTTAGCTTCACAAAGTTGCCTGTAAGGTAACAAGATGCTGTAGTATATACTTGCAAAATGGATAACTGATGCTCATGTAGCAGATAAACTCAAGTACAGTAGCAGTTAGAAATTGTCAGATACCAGAGGGAGAAGGCATACTGCAGCAATGCTAAAGTTCCTCCTTTGGTAATCTCGGACCCTGTGATTGGTTGTGTCAGAAATGATGTCTAAGCATGATGACTCTGCCCTACATACATTTCACGATAACCATGGCTGTCCTTTGTCTCTCTTTTCTTCTCAATAAAAGGAGCTTTCAAACAAGTATCTTGCATTAAACAGGGAATAGATGGAAGGGAAGTATTTTAATTATTTATAAAATGTTTTACGAGGAAATAATACATTGAGAGTTACCTCTCGTTTTCAAGTATGTCCTGGGAATAGAGTTAAGATGACAAATAATATATGGTTACAAATACATAGTTACATAAGTGAACAGGGTACACATTATATACAAGACATTGCATGCACAGTTAGAGATAAAATATATTATAGGCGTATGTAACAGTTACAGACCAGATTAAAATGTGAGACAGCTTTAGTTTTGAAAGAACTTAAACTAGTGGTGGCTGTGAGAGTCTCCAGTATATTGTCTCAGTTTTGGGGTGCACGGTAAGAGAAGGAGGAGCGGACGGATACTTTGCTGAACCTTGGTATAATGAAAGATCTTTTGGATTCAGATCTCAGATGATAAGTGTTGCATGTGGTAGGGGTGAGAAGCTTGCCCAGATAGATGGGTAGCTTGCCCAGAAAGTATTTGAAGGCAAGAAAGGAAAGATGAACTTTGCACCTAGACAAGTAATGACCAATCTATTTCTTTGAGCATTTCGCAGTGATGTGTGTTGTAGTTGAATTGGAGAACAAAACGGCATATTGAATTGTAGAGGGTATCAAGTTTGCTAAGGTGGGTTTGGGGTGCCAAGCCGTATACTATGTCGCCATAGTCGATAATTGGCATTAGCATCTGCTGTGCGATACGCTTTCTGACCAGCAGACTTAGGGAGGATTTGTTCCTATAAAGTACACCTAGTTTGGCATAGGTTTTGGATGTCGGGGTATCAATGTGTATACCAAATGTTAAATGGGAGTCAAACCATATGCCCAAGTATTTAAAACTAGTAACAGGAGTTAGGGTGGTATTAGTGTTGGTTCTGATCTGGAGCTCAGTCATTGGAAGCTATAAAAATTTAGCCTTGGCCCCAAATACCATTGTTACAGTCTTGTCAGTGTTTAAAAATGGTTTGTTTTGGGAAATCCAATTTTCAAGTCTCAAAAACTCAGATTGAAGTATGTGTTAAAGGTCGGAGCGACTAGGGCTAGGGCTAAGATTGTGTCTTCTGCATACATGTCTATTGAAGCTCCCTTACAAGCTGTAGGAAGATCATTGATGAACACTGAGAAGAGTAGGAGCCCCGGAACAGAGCCTTGCGGGACACCACAGGTGATATAGAAGGGGTTGGAGTTAGAGCCTGAGATGGACACATGTTGGGATCTACCTGATAGGCAGGAATGAAACCAGTTTAAAGCATGCTTCCCTATTCCAGAGCACTGGAGTTTGTTAAGCAAGATAACATGATCAACAGTATCAAAATCCTTTGCAAAATCTAGGAATACTGCCCCAGTGAGTTGTCCCAGTTCCATTCCACACTGGATTTCATTGAAAACGTTTAGCAGGGTAGTTATCGTGGAGTGTTTGGGGTGAAAGACAGATAGGAAATGGCTAAGGAAATTTGTCTTGGTATAGTAATCACTTAATTGGGAGTGTACACATTTTTCCATGACTTTGGATAGTATTGGGTGAAGAGATTGGCCTGTAGTTTGAGACAGTGTTTTTGTCCCCACTTTTGAAGATTGGGACAACGCTGGCAGTTTTCCACGTCTTAGGGATATGGCCTGCAGACAGAATAGAGTTGACTATGGAAGCAATTGGTTTGGCAATGACTGGGGCACGTAGATTGCGGTAAATCAGTTCCACATTGGCTGCTTATTTTTAATTTGAGGAGCGCTTGTGTAATCTCCTCTTCGGATACTGGGACAAATTGAAAATTGTGAGAATGAGGTTCATGTTTGTGGTTTGGGTTGCGTTTCGCTAATAAGTTAGTAGCACATCCCACAAAGTAATCATTGAATGCATTTGCAATGTCTGTTGGATTTGTCAGAGTAATATCCTCCTTAGTGATATTACTTGGTTGTTGATGGCTAGAAGGCTGGAATATATTGTTGATAACCTTCCAGGCGTTAGCTGGGTTTGATGTATTCTGGTGAAGATTGTCAGAGAAATATTGTGCTATTGCATGTCTTGTTTGCCTTGTGCACATATTCCGCAGGCATCTATAGTTATTTAGATCCTTGGTAGTGCCAGTTACTATGTAGCTTTTCCACAAGGCATCCCTGAAATGGTAGAGTGCTATAAGGTCAGTTGTAACCCACGGAAGGTGGGCCCCCGTACTCTTATTCTGCGTAGTGGAGAATCCAGTCTAGCAAGGAAACGTTGTGAGATTTCAGGTTTGTCCGTGTGGGTTGGGAAATGAGTTGTGTTAGGTTAAGTGACTTGAGTTGTATCTGGATTTTGGGGGTTTTAGGGTTGAGCCAATTGTAGTTGAAATCCCCAAGAACTAGAAGCTGACTCATTTTATTCAGAGGGGAAATGGAGCCAAGAAACTGGGCTATATCAGTAGATGCCAGCAACCAAGACAGGCTTAGAAAAGGGGAGGCAGATTTTGCCAACTAGGATTTCAAAAGAGGGTGGACTTGGGGGGCAATTTAACAGTGTATATTGTAAGGTGTCTGCAATATAAAATAATACCCCTCCTCCTCTCTGACATATCTTTCCTGGAAATAGAGTATCCCTGAATGGCAATATTTGCATCGAGGATTTTAGGGGTTAGCCATGTTTCTGTGAGAACAATGGCTTTGGGTTTATTCATAAGGCACCATGCCCTTGTTCATCCAGTTTGGGCAGCAGGCTCTGGATATTTATATGGGCGAAAGATAGACCTTTTCGGAATTTGAAGGGGGTTTTCTCAGGGGTATGGGACAGAGTTGAAAAGGGAGGGCCTGGGTTAAGTTCCATATCACCTGCTAAAGAGAGTAATAGTATGAGTAGAAATTTGAGTCATTTTTGCAAGTTGTACATTTGTGATGTTTGCCATTAGAGTAAGCAGTGGTTGGTGTGCTGGTTTTCAGAGTTCTCCACTAACATTCAGTAGATAGTGCAAGGCTTTTGAGTAGTCCAGGGTGTATGGTAATGTTGGTGTAGCACTGTTTCCCCCACCCTCTGGGAGATCCCCTCTGGGATATCCATTCTATTGCTACTGTGTGGTGCTGAGGCATACCTGTAGGTTCAGGAGAGCTGAGCTGATCTGCGGTGTAGTGGAGATCAGAACAGGCTTTTGATGTCATACTGTATGTAGTTCTTTCCTTTGGTGTTCAGCGCCTCCAGCTTCAGGGGGCTCTGGTAGTACCAGAGACAGTCCTCTCTGAAGCACATCTTTCATACATCACATGCACAGACTCAATCCAGGCTGGGGTATAATTAACAAAGGGCTTTATTCTTAGCAGTCATTGCATGATGGTATTACAGCGGTGCAAGGTTTCAGAGTGTTTCAACCTCTGGATGGTGCTTGACCCGGATAGTATATGGTCATCTTCCTTGGTCAGATGTTCCCTCAGCCACAAGGCTGAGGGTGAGCATGCTCATCCCGCTATGGGAGAGACTCACAGCTCTCTGCTTCCTCTCTCCTCCAGAGCAGGAACAGGACTAAACTAAATCTGCCACTCCCTCCTAGGAGGAACAAGAAGGGACGGGCTCATGGTCTATACCTATACCAGATAGGCTTACACAGGCCATGAGTCACCATCTTACTTATGTCACTGATAGGAGGAGCATGAGGGGGGTCAAAAGCCCACAGATTTAACCTGTTACTGCCTGCAGCTAGCAGGACTTACATAACAGGGGGAAATACAGGTAGAAAGAGACATCCTGTTACACTGTGTGTGGGTCAGGAGGGAGGAGTTTGTAATGGATAAAGAGAGTGACATTTCCATGAGGCCACAAGAAAAAACAAAGTTAAGATTCATAGCAGGTTAATTATGACAGAGGTAGGTAATGTTGCATGAAGCTGTTGTTAGCCAAGTCAAAATGTTTTGCTGCATTGCAATGCTAGGGCCTATTCATAGTTTGCAGAGGGTTGAGGGGGGTGAGGGTTGAGGGGGGAGGGCAATTGTGTGCAGTCAGTGTTGGGAGAGGCTGCAGTAAAATAAGGTGTAAGGGGGGGAGTGGTTAACTGTGCAGGCTAACAAGTATGGTATCATAGTGTGGTCAGAGTAGCTCACCGTTTGTTGCCTTGTGTAGAAGAGTTGCATTAGATTCAGTCCCGAGTCCACCTCTAGTCAAACTATAGTCTAACTATATATTCTTACTTAAAGATGATCACTTTAAGATACATCATTTTAGATGCCAATGCTACCCTGCCAAGGCTTTCCCTAGTAAGTAATACCCCTGTATAAAGCATTAGCAAGACCACACCTGAATATGGAGTACAGTTTTGGGCACTACTCTATAAAAAAGACATTATGGAACTTGAAAAAGTGCAGAGAAGAGCCACCACATTAATAAAGAGGGATGGATTATCTAATTTATGAAGTAATGATAGCTAAATTAGATTTGTTTACATTAGAAAAGAGGAATATAAGAGCGGATATGATAACTATATACAAATATATTTGGGGACAATACAAGGAGCTGTCAAAAGAGCTATTCAGTACAAATTACACAGGGTTATACCTTACGTTTACTGCCCCAGTCACAGCGTACACGCGCACATCGGAGCGCCTGGCGGCGCGTGCACCAGTTTCAGCTGTGATTTGTGAACCAGGGGTCGCGATGGGACGCGTGTCTAGGCAAGCCTCAGAGAAGAACAGAGGGAGCAAAGACAAGATTTACGGGGGGAGGGTATGGCAGGGGCGTGGTCATGATGCCACATTGCTGGTTCTTCCTCATTGACTTAACCGCCGCCATGACCTGGCCATCGTTTGGCCGCCGAGCCAAAAGTTAAATATCTTGAGTTTTGAAAATGTGGTCGTGCGTTGCGCTTTCTGCATGCGTGCACAGGTAGTGACTGGGGCCCATAGAGGGCCATACTTTGTGTGCACCACGCACGTCATGTTGCGCTCAGCCGTGGGCAGCGGGGACAAGGCCTAAGGTTGGAGGAAAGGATATTTCACCAGCAACAAAGGAAAGGGTTCTTTACAGTAAGGGCAGTTACAATGTGGAATTCATTCCCCGTGGAGAGCATTATGTTTTTAGAAAGGAAAGGTAGAGCAGGAGATTGCTACATTTGGCGCTTTCAAGACCACGCCAGTCTGAGCTGGGACACGGAAGGGCCAGATACATACCCCCAGATACATACCCCCTGTTAGGCCCCGACTCCCACATAGCTTGTGGTTGCTATAGGGACTGTCTCTTAGACAGGGATACTGCCCCACTTAGCAATATTATTTATTGTCCTGTAACAGGGTAATTCCGCATAGTGGAATAACGTCCAGGTGGAGGCGCTACCGATCACCAACTCAGGTACACCCCATGTTCCCAGCAGCGGAGGCTCAGGTTTCCTGTGAGCCACAGGTATTATAACGCACCACATACATCATAGCCACACATCTCCCAGGAGGTGGGGGAAAGTGCGCTACATAGATGTAGCCAGGTCCACTCCAGTCCTCCGGTGTATTTATGTGTTCCCCTTATCTCCGCTGATGTGTGGGATGCTGCGGGAGGCATGGGGCTGATGCTGAGGCGAGCGCGTCGCCAGGGGCTCGGGCGGCTGTCTCTGCGGGGTGCCACCATGTTGGTTTGCACGCGCCCGTACCCACAAAGGTTGCGCATGCGCAGTGAGACTTGCGGTGGCCATGACAGTTGCGCATGTGCAGTAATGTTAGCGGACGAGGCTGCAATAGGAAAAGGCTGCAGGCAGAACTACAACTCCCATGCAACACAGGGAGATGGTGCCATGTGACTCACAACAACAAATGGGATGGCAGGGTTGTTCCTGGAAATGAAGGATAGATATGGCATGCTGGGACAGGAAGCTGGGAGTCAAGACCTGGACCTAGAGGGTGCAGGTAAGGTCCACGGAGCTGTGCTCCAGGGACTAGGCCAGACGTTTCCCCCAAGGGCCCAGTTAGTCCCCTGAGACACAGTAGAGGAACTTATATGTAAATGCTGTAGGGAAGGCCTTAAGGTAGGGACCTTTCTCACCAAAGCATTAGTGTGAGAGATGCTGCAGGACACTGCCTGAAGGAGAGTGCAGCTTGCTATCTGACAGCAGATCAGGACTCCATATTAGAGACTGCTTGTAAGGTGTAATCCGGCTGGAGGCCCAAATTCAGAGAAGTCAGCCTGAGGATCTACTCAAGAAAGGAACATCAGACCGTGCCAAGGAATCACTTTGGGGGTCTACAGATCGCTGCTCTTTATCCTGGTCTGGACAAAGACCAGGGAGGTATTTCTAAGTGCACCACCGGGCCCCAACATCGGGAAGCACGCTATCCCCTCACACACTTTGGGAAAGAGACACTCAGTGGTTAAGTGCCATTAGACATTCAGTGGTTTGGGGACATTCACCTGGACAGTGTTATTATTGGGTCATATTCTAGTGCTGTGTTACTGTGTTATGATATTGTCATGCATTATACAAGAGTTTAGTACTGGGATCCCTTACCGGTGGAGGTGCTGCACCGTGAAGTAAGCATCCCAGTGGCGGAGGCTCAGCCCTCCTGGTATCCACACAGGTAAAAGCAGCATGGGTAGTTCAGTACCTAGGGGGAGTTCAAGGGCTACATACAGTATGTCTTTTTTCAACTTCATCTACTATGTAACTACAGTATGTAACTATGGGAGGTAGTGTTTATCCCAGACGCTTCATACAAGTAAATAATGTTCCTCTTTGTCAAACAATACTTCTAACAACCTACTGTAAAAACAATCTAAAAGAACCCCCCCCCCCCAAAAAAAAATCCAAGCCACAGTAATGTTCTTACAAAATGGTGGAATTAGGTATATGTGAAAAGTGTTGCATTATTCCAATGTACTCTATCTTCTGTCTCAGAATGAATGATGGATATAAAATGCATACTAATGATTGTAAATTGTTGCTTTGGGAAACTTTGCACCACTGCTCCACACTAATATATGATTGTATTGATAAGTCTGAAAACCCTCAATTGAGCTATGTCACGAATGCAGCTCATTTACAGTAAATCTTCACTCCATCCCATTTCCTAAAGCTATGTAACATTAAGAGTGCCCTTCCAAGCAAACTTATTATCTGTCTACCATCTATTCTGCAGGGATACAAGAACTCAATAACAGCAATAATCCTGAATCACGCTTTTTAGAACTGAAGGTAAACTATGAATAGCAGAAATATTATGAACTTTTAGACTTCATAGCAACTAATTTCTTTTCGTAAATTGAATTCCAAGTGATAATGTCCCCAGACAGCTCCACATTTTTTTAATCTCTCTATTCTACCATTAAGACAAATGTGCATACTGACATCTAGTGGTGTGAAAAGGAATTTGTTGTGTGGTCTGTCGCTTCAAAGCATTTAGCTGGGATATTTGCAGTCACTTCAGGCTGATTATTTAATACTGTAGGTAAGATTCATTATAACATTAAATACCACATGATATGAGCCCTTTGGGTGCCCCAAGATTTAGCCACTTCTTCGTAGGGTCTAACACACCAGGGGCCCCATGGTGTAGTGGCGATGTCATGCCCAAAGATTGCTTTAGTTTTAGCTTGGATCACTTCCTGCGTTCCCATGGAGCACATAACGTGATCTGTAGAATTGTACAAGGAAATGGAAGAGGAGGAATCCTCCTCTTCCAGGTTAAAGGCCGCCACACGTGACCATACTGTGCTGGAGGGATTGTGGTACTCTAGTGCCGCGGCCCCTCCAGCATGCAAAGGATAAATAGCAATTTGTAGAATCATATATTATGCCTGTGTAACGGTGTTTCCCACACCCTATGGGAAATTCTGCCATTAGAGCATGTATGGTGCATGCTACCTGTTGGTAAGCAGGAGGGCTGAGTCATCTGCCGATGGTTGTGAGGACCCAGGACCGGCTTCTGGGGTACATACCCGACATAGATCTCTAGTGGTACAGCGCCTCCATCTGCGCAGGCTCCAGATGTATGGAGGCAATCTCCTACGGTAGAACACAACTCCCTCTCCTTCCCTGGAAATATTACACACCAGGCAGGAGGTATAATAACTGGAACAGTTTATTCTGTTCAGCTCAATGCAGTCACAGCAGGCCTCTGCCCTATGTAGTCTCTGGTGTTGTATCAAGCTGTAGGATGGTCCCTGGAGCTGCACTATGGGTCAAGGGCCCCCGCAGCAGTCCTTGCTCTTCCCTGATCCTCTATCAGGATCAGGGGAAAGGTGCACACTCACTCTCCCCCAACGGGAAGAGGAACTGTGTGTGACCTGCCTCTCTCAAGTGGGGAGAGGCACTCACTAAATTTGGGCGGCAATTCCCTTAAGTACAGCCAGGAGGAGGGCACCAGGTCTGACCCAGGATTGGGTGAACCCAGGCCTGGTTCCACCTCCTCCCCTGTCACTCAAGGGCACTGCTGGGAGTGGGGAAAACCCATGATAAGTACTGGCAGGCATGCTCTTACCAGGGCTTACTGCCAAGGAGGGCAGACTGGTGCCAAGAACCAGGCCTGGCTACATCTGTATTTTACACATTCCAAAGCTTTGCAAATATAGTAGTTATAACAAGCAAAAGAAAGGTCATTATTTGCCACTTCTGACCTTATTTGAAAAGCAGGCCCTTAAAGAGAAATTGTTGGTTGTGAGTTTGAATTTAAAAAAAGGCAAGTCTTCTAATAATGTACAGAACCTAAAGTTCAGCTTGTGTTTGCATTAGAAGTCATCTAAATCACAATAAATAATAACTAGATTAGAATCAATAACAGTATCAAAAAACCTATAAAGAATTGCAATTTGCTTTTCCGAAATAATAAAATGACCTCCTCCTAGGGATAGGTGCTTGGGAAAATCTAGGCATTTTCCAAAAAAAAGTCGGAATATGTTCTTGTGTTGTTAGATTAAAATGATTTTTTTGAAAATCTTGTTAATTCTACCTCATTTATAAAGTAATCAGAATTTTGGATGCCCACTCTGTATGAAAAGCAATTATAAAAGGGTTGGGTGATAACGAAGAGATGGGCAGAGATCAGGAGAGCACTGTAAACTTCAAGTTGTAGTTTTTATTAACATTGTTAGGGTAAACCTGAATGAAATTATTGTAAAATATTTATTCTTGTCTTCAATATGGTGTCTGTTACCAAAATTAACCAAAAAATAAATAACTGGCTTTAAACAGTAGGGGGTTTATTTATCAAGCACACATTGTGGCCTATTCTAGTAGCTCCAAATTGATGTGGTTTGGCATGTTCAGGAATGGCATGTTGGGAATTAAATGTGAGTGAGCCTGGAGGCGCGAGGAGGACCGGAGTTGTTACTGAGGGTGTGGAGGTCAGGGGACCTAGAGGTGCTGAGGGGAGAACTGAGGATAGGGAGTCCAACAGGGGTTGGCGAGTACAAGGGCAGGGAGATGATTCTGGGAGGCAGGGCCGCCGATAGGTGTGGAAAGTTGGGACAACTGTCCTGGGCCCAGTGACTCTGGGGGCCTCGGCTGCCCTGGACAGAAATGTGGGAATGAGGAACTCAGGGGAGTCTTGAAATGTTCCCTCCAGCATATGGGCTGGCCCGCCTCTCCCTGGATCACATGGGCGGGCCCGCTTCTCACTTAAGCACATGGGCAGGCCCATACCTACTCTCCCCCCCTTATCAGGTCCATACCTACTCTCCCCCCCTTATCAGGCCCATACCCACTCTACCCCCTTCCTAGACCAATACCTACTCCCCCCCTTCCCAGACCTATTCTCCCCTCCCACTGCCAGGCCCAAACCTACTCCTCCCCGAGGCTCATACCTAGTCCCTCCCCTTCCCAGGCCCATACCTACTCCTCTCCCCTTCCCAGACCTATACCTATTCTCCGCCTTTTCAGCCCCAAACCTTTCCCCCCCCCCTTTTCTAGGCCCATACCTACTTGCCCCCTTTCCCAGATCTATACCTACTCCCCCTTCTCAGACTCATACCTACTCGACCCCTTCCCAGACCCATATCTACTCCCCCCCCTTCATAGTCCTATACCTACTCAAATTCCCAGGTCCATACCTACACCCCTCCTTCTCAGTCCTATTCTGCCCCTCCCCCTTGCCAGGAAAACCCTACTCCTCCCCCAGGCCCATACCTACTCACCCCCTTCCCAGGCCCATATCTCAACTCCTTCTCAGGCCCATACATACTCCTCTCCCACTTCCTAGATTCATACCTATACTCCCCCCTTCACAGCCCCTAACCAACTCCCCCCACCATCCAGACCCATAACTCCCCCCCTCCCATACTCATACTTACTCTCCCCCTCCATTCCCGGACCATACTTACTCTCCCCCTCACAGACCCATACCTACTCCCCCCACCACCAGGCCCATACTTAATACCTCCCACATAGCTCCTTCTACCCACCACATAGCTCCTACGTCCTCCCCATAGTCTCTTCTACTCCCCCATACTCCTCCCCCCCCCCCCCGATAGGTTCTCCCCATACCTCCTCCCATACTGTCTTCCCCTCATCCAGGCCCATACATTCTTTCTCCAGTGCACTGGGGAGTAAAGGGGGAAGGGTCTGCTCCATTCATTTGTCCTGGACCCCAACATTTCTGTTGGAGGTCCTGCTGGGAGAATACATCAGGGAGTCAGAGATAGCGAGGACAGCTTCTGGAGGCTCTGCCCAGTCTCCAGCTGTTTAGTCACCCTCTACCACATGTCGCAGCCATGCTTCAGAGGTGCTCAACCTTAGATTTATCTAAGATCAGAATGAGATCCTGGTGGATCAGTTTGTGCGCCACTATGACTGGCTCTTTTGTTATCTAGCATGTAAGAACATCAGTAACAGATGTACAGTGTTCAAACACACAGAACACCCCTGTAAGCAAATAAAAACCCAAGCCCACCACACCATATATATTTATGTCAAAAAGGATTGATATTGGGTTTGGATAATTGTCCCAGCTCGGCAGCCCTGGGTATATACAGTATTCATATTCTATATCATAACTATTGTATGTAAGTGTAGCCATGCATGTAAATGGTCTGCCGTTGTCTCCTCTGCTGGCAGTAAACCTGGTAAGTAACAGGGATGCCAGCAGTAATCATGGAGGTTTGCCCTTACACCCTGGTGAGGTGCCCTATGTATGGATGGGAGTGGCTTTATGCTCTGAGTCCACAGTTAGTGACATCAGAGATGTGCCTGCCTCCTGAGGTATATAAGGCACCGCACTGCCAAAAGTTAGTGTTGATGCTGCGAGATGAAGTGCAGAGCAGCAAGTTCGGAGGTGGAATAAATGTGCCCACTAGTGCAGTAACTAGTGGCACTGTTCTATATCCAGCCATAGAAGGCCAACTGTGTCCAGGGACCTGGCACAGGGGTGATCTCCCTGCGAGGGAGAGGGGATCCCACTCCATTGGTAGGGCGTACCTTTTAAAGGGGAGCACGGAGAAATGTGCGGCTGAAGCGGCAAACTGTGAGGGGCAGCTGGCCCATACCACATCATCAATAAAGATGGCTTGTTCAACGAGACCCCCATGGTGTGAGTCTGAAATTACTCTCCAGGGGCAATCACCACCAAGAATGAGTTCCTCATCAGGACCATCTCCCTGCGGACGCATAGATCCTGATGAGGTGGAGGCGCTGCACGTGATATAGATAGGACTCGCACCCACTACCTCAGCTGCCTGTCTGGAGTGACAGTCCCCTAATACCATCATGAGGGAGACTCAGGAATCCTGTTGCTTACAGGTGCACCACCAGACACGACCATGTAATGGGGGCTGGTTAGACCACACGGGCCAATATGAGATTGGGTGGGTCAGACTAGAGGGAATACCCGTTACATAAGGAACACATGCACATCACCTAATGATTGTCACTCAAGTTAAGGGCAAGTTAATGCTGTCTGTATTGCACATCTAACTCAAGAATTAACCCCATATTTTAGCACACACATTATTTACAACCTGACACTCAGAGCATAACAATTATATATTTTAGAATGTTTGGAATGATAGCAATACATCAATAAGAGAATATTCATGAATCATACACCAGCATAGTTAATCCAACTAATTTATGTATGTAATATGTGTGTTTTTCAGTAGCTACCCTTAATGCATACTTCAACCAGAACAGGATAAATGTTACATCACGTGTGTACAAAGAATAAATTAGTGCATTTGTTAAATGTCTATTCTAGTTTAATACTGTATATATAATACTAAAGTTGGTAAACAATTGATCATGAGGATGGAGGCTGTCCACAAGGCAAATAACAAGCTCAGATTGCATGCCTGCATCAAAACAGTACATATAATTATTATAAGTATCCCGCCATGTTAAAATCCTGTGGGTCACGTGACCGGAGGCCTTTAACATTGTGGGGATACCGGCGCCCCATAACGGGGCCTGTATCTCAGGAAGCAGGGGTTCCCTGAGGTTGAAATCAACTTTATTTAGCTCAGGAGACCCCCTGGTCACGCACACTATGAATAAAAATAAAATGTAAGCAGCTTCATTAACTTAGCAGCTATCCGCTATGATAATGATTTTTTTCTTTGGGGGGGGGGGTGTTTGATACTAGTGTGTGGGAGCAGGGGGTGTTCTGAGCTGAACAAAGTTGATTTCAGCCTCGGGTACCCCCTACTTCCTTAGAAACAGGCCCTGTTATGGGGTGCCGGTATCTCCTGCAATGTTAAAATCCCACAGTCACGTGACCCACAGTATTTTAACATGGCAGGGATACCGGCACCCCATAACGGGGCCTGTATCTTGGGAAGTAGGGGGTCCCCGGACCCAAAATCAATGCAGTTCAGCTCCGGAGACACCCTGCTACAATTCTATAGTGTTAAAATTTAAATAAAACCCTGTGATTGCCTGTTGAAGGCGCGAAGGTAGAGTGACTGATTCAGCCTATTTCTTACTGCGCGTCTCTTACAGACACGTAGACCCTGGAAGGATTAACACAGCAGGGACACCTGCTGTGTTAATCCAATGGGCCATTAGTCTGTGGCAGCTGATGTTGAAAGGATGCCATGAAGATCTCGAAAACCAATTCAAGAAATGGTCGGATAACGTTCGCTGCATCTGTATTTCAAGGAAAAGGTGGAATGCATGCTTCAGTACATCCCCTCTGTTTCCTCCTCCCATCCTACACCGCTTCCTAACTCGCCTCCTGCGTTCCTTGACTCTTTTTCTGCTGTCACAGAGGAGGATGTCTCATTGCTGATCTCCTCTTCTCCCTCTACCACCTGCCCTCTTGACACCATTCCCTCCCATCTCCTAAAACCTCTTGCTCCTACTATAATCCCTACACTCACACACATTTTTAACACCTCCCTCTGCTCTACTACTAGAGTGTGACCCATGCTGCCTATGGGTCACACTCGACTGCCCTCTCACATTCTCCTCTCACATTCAAAAGGTATTTAAATGCAATATTACAATTGTAACAGGGTATGTCTCTTTCTGCCTGTCTTTTCCCCTGTTATGTAAGTCCTGCTAGCTGCAGGTGACAGAGGGTGGTGGTGACTCATGGTCTGGTAACAGCCTTTCTGGTATAGGTACAGACCTTGAGCCCGCCCCTTCTCGTTCCTCTCTGAAGGGAAGGGACAAAAGTTAGTCTGTTAGTCTGTGTTCATCCTTTGTAAGGAGTGGACGTGAGTTCCCTCATCTCTCCTCCTGGGAGTGTGAGAGGCCAGTCAGGCCGCAAGGCTGACTGGTCAGTAAGATCTAAGGCTCCAGACTCAACGAGAGCATGCACATCCAGAAGCCTAGAATCTTCTGAGACTCTGTAACCGCTGATGTAACATCTATGCAGTGATGCAATAAAGTCCCTGTTCTATCATATACCTGCCTGGACTGAGTCAGTGAGGAGGGGTATGAGAGAGTACTTCAGATGGAGACTGTCTCTGGTACTACCAGAGTTCCCTGAAGCTCTAGGCGCTGACACCGAACCAGATGACATCACAAGCCTGTCCTGATCTCCACTACATCGCAGATCCTCTCAGCTCTCCTGAACCAACAGGTATACCTCAGCACCACACAGAAACAGTAACTAGCAGTGTATCTCCCAGGGGGGGGGAGGGGGTAAATGTGTTACACAAAGATATGCCCTTTCCTCTGTTGCTCGACTGCTAAAGATGGGAAAGGTATACAGGGATATACCAAAAAAGTATACATGGGAAGGATGTTGATCCAGGGATTAATCCGACTGCCAATTCTTGGAGTCAGGAAGGAATTAATTTTTCCCCTTAATGGGGTTTTTTGTTTGCCTTCCTCTGGATCAATAAGTAAGTATAGATATAGAATAAAGTATCTGTTGTCTAAATTTAGCATAGGTTGAACTTGATGGGCGTACGTCTTTTTTCAACCTCATCTACTATGTAACGGGTCTCATCAGTGTGGGGTTAGTTACACTGGCTATGCAAAGCTGAAGCAATCAGGATGGGTTTTACCATACTTAGTTAAGTTATGGTGAAAAAAATATATATATCTATATATATATATATATATATAGCAACTGTAAATATTACTATATGTTCATTTGCATGTCTTAGACAGGTCTGCAACCCTGTCTTAACCCATTATCGCCCAGCACACAGCGTTTCCACTGCAGCGTGAATAGCTGAGGCTCCGGTGGAACAATGCCCCTCACCCTGATGCAGGGGTGAGCGGGAAAGTCTATCCCCCACCCAGAGGGCATCCTCTGAGGTGGGCATCGGGGTATTAAGGCCCCTCAGACCATCCTGAGGAGAACTACTTGGAGGAAAGGAGAGGAGAGAGACTGTACATATGGGAAGCGGTGTGTGTATACCCGTACCGCTATTGCTGTTGTTGCAGTTGCATGCTGCACGTCTACTGTGTGCCTAGTCATACAATAAAGAGAGACATTGCCTTATTACCAAAGACTATTGTGTGTACATTTGGAGCATCCACCCTGGGACCAGGGTTCTCTTCTATACGGGTCCTTTCCCATATCCCTGGGAGTTATAGAAGATGGAGGCTCTGCACCACCACTAAGATACATTTGGAGGCTACTACCCCAGAAGCCTGGTCCTGTCTCCCCAATACCAACGCGGGAAGCTCAGGCCCTCCTGTTCCAAGCAGGTCTGCACCACCCACACGCATGTAATCTGCCCTCACGCACCCTAGATACAGCAGATGAGTCTAGGAGGGGGGAATATGGGGTACACCTGTCTAAGACATGCAAATGAACATGCAGTAATATTTACAGTTGCTTTATGCTTTACTGTGGAGGGTTTTTGTCACTTTTTTTACCCACCATAACCTTAATAATTGTGAGATATAGAGATCTAGAGATCTATATAAGACCCCCCCATACATACAAAATATAGATATATATATATACATATATACACACACACCAGCCAATGAGGTGTGCGGGGGCGGGCGGGCCAAGGGAGCCATTATATATATATATATATATATATATATGCAAATATAGCTGTATGCTCATCTGCATGTCTTAGGCAGGTCTGCAACCCCACCTTTCCCCCATTATCACCCAGCATACAGCACTTCCACTGCAGCAAGGGATTCTGGGAAATGACATGCAAATGAGCACACAGTGTCACTTTTTGCCTCAATAACCATTTTTAACATGGTTCCCTATAGGCTTAAGCTTGCTGCATGGTCACAGCTTTGAGCACAGCCAGGGTTAAGGTGCATACCCAGAAAACCACCCACAGACAGCTGTTTCGACCTGATGGGTCTCATCATTGTGTGGGTGATTTACTGGGGAAATAGCTTAAGCCTATAGAACCATGTTAAAAATGGTTATTGAGGCAAAAAGTGACACTGGTGTCATTTGCATGTCATTTCCCCAGAATCCCTTGCTGCAGTGGAAGTGCTGTATGCTGGGTGATAATGGGGAAGGCGGGGTTGCAGACCTACCTAAGACATGCAGATGAGCATACAGCTATATTTGCATATTTGCTTTCCTGTGGAGGGTTTTTTGTCACTTTTTTACTCACCATAACTTAACTCAGTATTATGGTTTAGCCTATCCCATAGCCTCTCTTGCATTCCCAGTAAAATCAACCCCACACTGATGAGACCCATCAAGGTCGAAACAGCTGTCTGTGGGTGATTTTCTGGGTATGCACCTTAACCCTGGCTGTGCTCAAACTGTGACCAGGCAGCAAGCTTAAGCCTATAGGGAACCATGTAAAAATGGTTTTGAGGCCAAAAAGTGACACTGTGTGCTCATTTGCAGTCATTTCCCAGAATCCCTTGCTGCAGTGGAAGTGCTGTATGCTGGTGATAATGGGGGAAGGCGGGGTGTTGCAGACCTGCCTAAGACTGCATGCATGAGCAATACAGCTATATTTAGTATATATATATATATATATACTATATATATATAGTATATATATAATATATATATATTACTACTCGTACTATATCTCATCTAGTCTATCTCTCTTCTATCTCCTTCCTTCTATCTCTATCTCATAGTCTTCTCTATATATATAAAAAACCTAATAGACCATAACCATTCTGTGGCTAACAAAAGTCATATATGTTTGAATGTGTCTTTCTATATATATATATGTCTTATTTAAGTATCCTTGTGTGCTGTGTTTTAGATGTCCGAACTTAATAATAAAAAATGAATAGAATATACCGTTCTGTGGCTAACTAAATTCTTTTATTTGTGCGAGCTTTCGAGATACACTGATCTCTTCTTCCGGCGATGTTACAATGGATAAAGCAAGAGAGGTTTTTACTTAAAAACAGTGCATCCTGGAATGTATCTGTGACTGGAACCTATCCCTCCCCCCTGTGCTGTATGCGATTTATTACTTAAGGTGTTAAATGGTCCCTGAATGTTAGTGATGTAAGAGTGTGTGTGTGTGTGTAAATATAAATTTATACAGCGCTTTACAAAAGGTGTGTGTGATACCTCTACACTAATTTTTTATATATATATATATATATATATTCATAGTTTAAATTATAAATATACATATACACACTTTCTTTGCTTTCTTCAGTCTCCTAAAAACCACATGATGTCCCTCAGGTGTCACCTGACCATGTGTTTGAGGTGAAAAAAAGCAACAAACAAAAAAACTAGTGTAATTAACAAACTGATGACGATGCCACTCATAAAATTCTCACTTGCTGTTCCCATCCCTCCCCCAACCTTTCTCCCAGCTGCCTGCGCTGGGACCATCAGTATGAGCTGCTCACACAGTGTCTGCCTTCTCTGCTCTGTTTATAGTTCGAAAACATGGGTAAGAAGACATCAGGAAATGTAGCATTTCAAACATCATGAGGCTGGGGAGAGTGCGAACGCTGCACGATTACTAATCCAGCATGTGGGCACGTTTAGAGCGGGAGGTGCACTGCTGCTGTTTTGTTATTTTGCAGCCTGGGGAGCTGTAGCAACAGATTCCATGTGGCCAGGCCCTTCTACATGGCTGTCTGTTCACTGATTGGTTGTAGCAGACGGTTTCTGTTCCTGTAACCCGGTGCTTATGATAAAGCCATCACTTTTGCCCTAGTGACAGTTGATGCTGTGGATCCTAAACGGTCCGCCTGCCCAATTGCCTCATCTTCCAGCTGTGGAAGGGCACGCGCAGGGTTTCCTTTTTTTCAATAGGAATCCTGGTTGTCAGTTTTAAATGGGTTAACCATTTTGTTGTTGTTTTATTTTATTTATTTTTTAAAGTGTGTCTGTGTATTGCATGTGTTTTCCCAGGATCCCTGGCTGCAGTGGAAGCACTGTATGCTAAGAGATTATGGGGGAAAGCAGGTTTGCAGACTTGCCTGAGATGTGAATGTGCTCACAAGTAATATTTTTATATGATATGCTTTGTGTATTTATAAACTGCAGTTTACTGATTTTCAAATAACACGTTGTAAGCGACCTTTCTATGTCTATTCAGCAATTGCTTATTTTTATGCCAATAGCTGTATCTTAGTGTTTTTGGTTGTGCAACACATTATTACCATTTTTCTCATAGAAGAAAGCCAAAATCTTTTTTTTTTTGTTTTTTTTTTTTTGACTGATAGAATGCATATTACATCATTTTTAAGGACTCGCGGAAAAAAGACATGAATGGAGTATATCTTGGAGAGTTGGATGCATTGCACCTTTGAATAGAAATACATATGATATTAATGGTAAATATGATTCCCTTATTCCGTTTCAAAAGCCTTGTGTTATTGTCATTAGCTACTGTATACGTATAGATGTGTATATGTGCATTGTACTACATGTATAGCAAACTAATCAGGTGTCATTCTGATGCTGCACATGTTCACTATCAGCACTACAGTATGTAAAAATAAATCACTAGCACAGTAGATTCATTTGTTGCATACAATTGATACAATATTACCATTATGTGTGCGTGCAGCATAATAGTGTATTATATACAGTATATTTTTGTATCCGTGTGTGTGTGTGTGTGAATATTTTAACACATCTAGAGCTATATTAAACAGTGTGGAAATTGTATATGC
>WSYH01012072.1:0-11059 GCA_036426205.1 Ascaphus truei | reverse complement strand
ACACACACACACACACACACACACACACACACACACACACACACTAAGTTATGGTGGGTGAAATAGGTGACAAAAAAACTCCACCGTTAGCATGTAGACAGGTCTGCAACCCTGCCTTTCACCATTATCACCTAGCACAGCGGTGCGCAAACTGTGGGGCGCGACCCCCAGGGGGGGCGCGACACTGCCGACGGGGGGCGCGGGGTTTACAGAGGCCCCGCGCGCTTCCCGAAGGCACTTAAATTAAGTGCCCGGGGAGCTGCAGGGCCTCTGTAAACCTTACTTACCGTGGCTTCGGCGGCTTCCTCCCTGCGTCGCCATGGCAACGCGGCGTCAAAATGACGCTGCGAGGTCATGTGACGTCACGTTGCTATGGCAACGTGACGTCATTACGCCGGAGCGCGGGTAAGTTGGGGTTGGGGGGGGCGCGGGAATGAGGGGACAGCCGGCAGGGGGGCGCAGGGAAAAAAGTTTGCGCCCCCCTGACCTAGCATACAGTGTTTCTACTGCAACAAGGGATCCTGGGAAATGACATGCAAATGGGCACACGTGTCACCTTTTGCCTTAAATCCATTTTTGTCGCTTTTTCCCACACACCATAACTTAAAATGTGTATGGTAAACCGCCACGTTACGCTGTGACGTCACCGCGTCCCGTTGCCATGGCAACTCGCGCGGCCATTTTAACTGGAGTCGGGGGGGGGGGGGATCCCTTTCCGAACAAGAAGGGCGGCACCCCCCGGCGGGACCCCCCCGCGGGTAAGTCTCGTTGGGGGGGGTTTCCCCATTTTGTCAGGGTATGTATGTATGTATGTGCACACATAGATAGATAGATAGATAGATAGATAGATAGACACAGAAATATATATATATATATATATATATATATATATATATAATACACACATATATATATTATACACACACACACATCTATATATATAAACATATTCCAAGAGGGTGTACTTTCTTTTTCACACAACTGTACATCTATCCACTCCTACATTCACTCTTGCAATCCAATCCCAAATGTCAGATTGCCTCCTGGCTATATCCTCGTGGATGCTGCTCCCTGTCTTAAACTTAATAGGTCTAAAAGAGAGCTCCTCACATTTCCCCCGTAAATCTGGCCTGATATTCCCTTTTTCCATCACAGTAAACGGTACAACCATCTACCCTGTAACCAAAGCACGTTGCCTAGAAGTGACATTTTACTCTTCCCTTTCCTTCTCCATTCACATTCACAGTATGGATAAAATGTGTCGCTTCTTCCTCCGTAATATTGTCAAGATTCGCAATTACCTCTGTCAATTTACTGCTAAAACGAATGTATGCTCTTATCCTCTTCCATTTGGATTATTGTAACATACTACTAACAGGCCTCCCGCCTCACAACTTCCTCCTTTGCAATCTATTTAAAATGTGGTTGCAACAATAATTTAACTTTCTCCCAAAACGGCATCTCCTCCTTAAATTCCTCTCCTGGTTTCCCATCAAATTTCGGATGACCTACAAAGCTCTCCTCAAGGCTTTCCACTCATCTGCTTCTCCCTACTGTACATATCAGCTTTGATCTCCCGCTATGCCCCTGCTTGTCTCTTGCACTCTACCCTTAACTGTCTCCTCTCCACCCCTTTCACCTCTACTGCTCTCTCCTGTCTTAAACCTTTTTACCTCACTGCACCTTACCTGTGGAACTCCCTCACACTCTGTGTACACCAAGCACACTCTCTCCCTGCGGCCTCGGTCCCGCTGCGCTCGTTGGCGCGGGCGGCCATGTCGCGAGTTCCCCACCAGCAGGGGAATCCTCGCGAGCCGGTCCCGGTCCCCCCTGGCGGCACAGAGCACTACACGCTGTGGCGCGTCAGCCGCTAGGGGACACAAGAAAATGGTGATGTCTAGCGTTGACGCGACACGTGTTGTGGCTGTGAGCCAATGGGGAGGGGAGGCTTCGGGAGGAGGAGAGGCTTCGGGGAGCGGGGAGGAGTGTGGAGTGAAAGCGTGAGTGCCTGTCTGTGTGTGTGTCTGAGTGCGTGCGTGCCTGTCTGTGTGTGTATGTGTGTGCCCGAGTGCGTGAGTGCCTGCCTCTGTCTTTGTGTGTGTGTGTGTGTGTATGAGTGCGTGAGTGCCTGTGTGTGCGTGTGTGTGAGTGTGTGAGTGCCTGCGTGTGTGTGTGTTTAATACTTACCCTCAGCAGCTCCAGCCCGAGTCCGTGGAGGGAGGGGGGGGAGAGTAGCGGGTCCCTCCGCTCAAGCCACGCCCCCCCTCCCTGTCAAACCTCCCACTCCCGCCCACCTCCCGCTCCGGCTCCCTACAGACCGCATATCGCGGTCTGTGTATGTCAGCGCCCCGCCTGTCTGCAGTGCGGGCGCGCTGACTCTGGGAGCGGGGCCTTAGCCTAAGACAAACCTTAAAAATCACCTCTTTGAAGCATTCCAATAGCCTGGACTCGTGGCTACTGTCCCACACCAACTCTTACAAACCATTGTGGCTAAGCACAGCCATCTACTGCACTTACTCCCTCACCTGCTGTTTCTGTAAGTCTCCCAACATACCACTTAGATTGTAAGCTCTCTGGGGCAGGGATTTCCTTAATTAACTTAAAGCAGCAGTTCAAGCAATAGCCTACATGTGTTTTTTTTTTTTTTAAATAAATCAGTCCTGTACTATGAGAAAATACTTGTAGCATTTAAAAAAAAAAATGTTTTAAAGACATTTTTTATGTTTCTAAGGCCGTGCTTATAGTGGCGAAGGCGGCGCAAATTCGCCCAAAAACAAAAGCATTGCCGCCGCGTGCGCTTATAGTGCACGCGACGGCGACAAGCAACAGAGCAACGTCACCATCGCGAAAACCCGCCGCCGGCAAAATTTGATTTTTCAAGGGCCGTCGCATCACGTGACGGCCCTTTAACAAATCAAATTGCGGGAATCCCGCGATGCCGCCGACCGGCGAAACATAACTTTCGCCGGTGGCGACGGCGACGTCACCCATCGTGTCGCCTGCACTATAGGCAAAGACTAATGTAGGAAGCATTTCCAAAGTGACAGCCCCCTTACCCTTCTGATAGGCTCTGGCTCTTGAAACCCACCCTCTCTCTAGCAGTGAACCAATTGTATCTAGTAACTGCCCAGTCAATCATATTCCAGGACCACATTGCCCACAATGCTGTGCAAGAAATTAATTCAATAACCCTGAGCAAGCGATCGATTACAGGAGAACGGATCAATCTGCAGCTTAGCTAATCACTTGTCAGTGTGCAGATTGTATTGATGCACATATTGAAGGGGCGAAAAAAGTAAAAAGCTATCATAGATATAGATATATAGATAGATTATCATATGGATTATATTTGATATATATAAAACCATACAATTACCGTTTGAAGCAACGAGATCAGGAGACAGCACTCTGGTAAGTTAGATCACAAGTTTTTGTATGAAAAAGAAATAAACCGAACGTTTCGAGTCCCCCAGTGGGACCTTACCCCCACACTGGGGACCGAAACGTCGGTTTTTATGTGTCTTTTTCAATACTAAAAATTGTGATCTAACTTACCAGAGTGCTGGTCTCCTGGATCTCGGTGCTTCAAACGGTATCGTATGGTTTGGATTATTGCCTTTATGGGACAAGCACCCCAATTTTCTACTTGCAAGTGGAGTGGAAGGTGCGGCTGCTTCTGGCTGGTATATATATATATATATATATATATTATATATAATTTTTTTTAAAAAAAAAAAAATAATAAATATATATTTGAAAAAAAAATTTAAACGGCAGCTTGAACTGCAGCTTTAATCTTACGCATATAGGTTGTCTCAGGAAAGCAGGACAAGATAATCCCAAACAGAAACAATGTACATCAAAAAGTCTTTGTACAAGGAAGAGCCTTACTAGACTCAGTCACTAATTCAGATTTCTACCTTGACATTTGGAAGGGTTTACAGATTTCTGAAGTGGGTGCAAATAAAAATTAGGAAACTAGGGGCCTTATTCTATCTACACCAAAGCAGCCTGCCAGGCCACTTTTTGGCTGAAAATATGCATTTTTGCCATAAATAGCCCAAAACGGCCACTTTCCGCAAACAGACGTACTGTAGTTTTACTGTCACTGGAGCTGCAACTGAAAAAGCTAAAGTCCATAGAGCCGGAAACCATAACATCTCGCACTGCGGGAGGTCTGGATCAAAACACCTGGCGCCAGGACCACGGCGGTCGTGTGACAGCAGCTTGCCCCGTGTCGAAAATATTGAGCCTGGCTACATCTGTATGTAGAATTACCCACAAAGTGATCAGAGAACTGTTATCTGATAATTACCTTGATATGGCGCCTCCTGTGACTTCCCGCAGGAGGCGACAATGGTGAGGAACAAATTCCAGGAGTTTGTTATACATGACTTGGAGTCCGTTGGGGTGAGACTGTACATACTGTTCCACTATCACCTGTCAGTATAAAAATGACATGTTGCAAATAATGCAAACATAAACAAGATTCATTCAGCTAAATTCCTTGAGCATCTATAAATTATAGTTTGCATTGAAAGCTGATTTTAATTGAAATCCGCTTTGAAATGCACATTTTATTGCTGGTGTAACTTTTAACAAGTTATGTTATGCATCCTAACATGATTATTTCCTTTTTAGCACTCCAGCAAAAAGAGCTTCCAAATTCATCATTTTACTACTTTTCAAATGGTTTCTGTATCCTCCTATTGCAGTACCGTAATTGCGATGAGGCAGATGTAATTATATTTACTAAAACGTACTATAAGACACCTTTCCGGTACTGTAAAATGGGCCATTCACACAAAAACACATCATTTCTGTTTTGGAAGATTTGTGAACTATAAATAGCCATCTGGATTTGGCGTTTCTTCAAGCTCACACTTGTCAATTGAAAAAAAGCATTTAAAATGCATCATTTGTCATCTGGTCGTTTCATGCTTGCTCTATTTCACTAGTAAATGGCAGATTTAATTGCAGGAGGGCGGGAGACAAGTTCATATTCAATTTCTAACAAATCGCCCAAAAAATAGCTTACCTCATCAATATATGGTTTGACTAGCACCTGACCAACTAGTGCTTCTGCATCTCTGGTTTTGTCAATCGTTGCATAAGTCCGCAAGCAGTGACGTATTATATCAACATTGGGTGTCTGAAGTCCTTCTAACAGCAGACGTTCCAAAGACTGCTGCAGCATTGCTGTTATACCAGCAATTCGCTTCATAAAATAAAAAGAAATAACTAACAATCTTTCATAAATAAATGCATTAAAATATAAATACTAATGGTTATTTCAAAATTAAATATATTATGTTAAATTGCATTCAAGGCTAAAGGCTGTTGTGACTTGAAACTGTTCAAATGAATTATTTCACAAATTCCTTTGTCCATTTGCTTGCGAGATAAACATTTTTACCAAATATAATTCCTAAACACAATATTCATGTGATAATGTACATTTCACATATTATTTGTAACGCCGGTTCCAGTGCCTTAAACTTCTTACAACAATTCCATTCTGTAACGTGTGGTTCAAAAATCAGACCCAAAAAGAGATTGTTTAGTGACCCATGAACCATCTACGCCTGCTAATTTCCATGCTGTTGGTCAAGGAGACACACACACACACACACACACAAACAGAGCAGCACTCAGTAAATAATGTACAAAAAAAGTATAGTTACACATTTTTTTGTACAGTATATCATTTACTGAGTGCTGCTTCGTGATTTCTACTTTGATGGGGATCACAATGTTACCTATATTACATGTATGGACCGAGCACCGGACCACTCATTTTCTATCGGAGTGCTAACTGTCCCTTTCTAATATACATATATACACACACATTTCCCTTTTATTCTCTATACACACACACACACACACACCACAACACACACACCACACACACACACACACACACACACACACACACACACACACACACACTAAGTTATGGTGGGTGAAATAGGTGACAAAAAAACTCCACCGTTAGCATGTAGACAGGTTTGCAACCCTGCCTTTCACCATTATCACCTAGCATACAGTGTTTCTACTGCAGCAAGGGATCCTGGGAAATGACATGCAAATGGGCACACGTGTCACCTTTTGCCTTAAATCCATTTTTGTCGCTTTTTCCCACACACCACGCCATGGCAACTCGCGCAGCCATTTTAACTGGAGTCGGGGGGGGGATCACTTTGCAGACAGAGAAGGCAGCACCACGCCGTCGGACCCCACCGCAGGTAAGTCTCGTGAGACTTTGGGAGTGGGAGTTTTAGGTGGGATATTTGAGTCAAAATGTGTTTATCTTGTTTGCAGGAGTTCGGGGGACAAAATTACCGGTAGTCCCGTAATTTTCCTTGACGTGCATTTATGATTTGCGGGTACGCAAAGTGAAATTACACCGGGGCTACAGTGTCCCCCAGAATCCTGGTTTTAGAGCCCAAGTATCCCAGACCCATTTCCCACACATATATAAGGTACCACAAGAAGTATGAGTTTATTAAAACAACGTTTTAATGTTTTATACAGTATGTATTAAGGCATACAGTCAGCCTGGGTATCTAAATAGGCGCCAGGATGTCTGCATAGACATCGGAGTTCGAAGGAGAGAAGGAATGTCCAGAAGTGAGAAGACCATTTGGCGAGCGGGAAAGGGCAAAGTACCAGGTCTGGAGAACAAAGGGCACACCGCTGGGGCGCCTTTTGGATTGCCAGACCTGGTGGAGCCTGTCCAGTTGGTGGCAATGGGTTGGCTGGGGGAAGATGCTGCTGGTAGGCGCCTTTCAAATTGGCTGCTTCATATTTCTTACCCACCCGGTTTTTCGAGCCAGATTGGCACGCCCCCTCCTCTGACGTCTGCAGCCAGACGAGCCGCCATATTGATTGGCTAGTGGGAGAAATTCCCACGCTGATTGGTCGCCAGTCGGACTTCCCTGCTAGAGATAGCTCAGCAGAGAGTATGTAAATACTGCCCGATCAGAGAACAAGGCCATCTAGTGGCTTGAATCGGTGATGCAAAGGCGGGCTTTTAAAAATTGCTCTGTTGCGAATAGCAGAGCAACCGGCTTCATTTTTGGAGTTGGAAAGTCTGCCTAGCTGAGGCTAAGTCAGACGCGAGGACCAAGTTCTCAGAATAGAATGTAGCAGTTGGGTATTCTACCAGAAAAGAGACGCGGTCCCGATCAGGGTAAGCCTTCCGAAGCCGGCGCCATGCACCTACTTAAGTCTAATTTTCGACCCCAGACAGTGTGTATTTCTTCTGTATTTTGAGTATTCATTGTGTGTCCGTGGGTTTCACCCGAATAAACCTAGCAAAGCACTCGGTACGGAGTTGCCGGAGAAGCCTGGCCTAGTTCTCACATTGCAGCCAAGTACTGTGAAGTTTCTGGACGTGGAGCGGACAGGGTAAGCCTTCCAAAGCAGGCGGCCTGCACCAAGTTGAGGCTAGAGACTCCCCCCAGACCCTCAGTTACGTGTGTTTTTCCTGTATTTTGTGGATATTGTGTGTCTGCTGGTCTCACGAGAATAAACCTCATTCTATTCCACTACCTTGTTTTGCCTAGTGAATGATCCCAGAAGGTAAAAAGTGTTAAAAGTGCTTGTCTCCCATGACAGACATCTTTAGTTAAAGGTATACGGAGAAAAAAAACAGGTATCACCTTTACCGAACATGTTGGTCTTCCAATAATGAAATGAAATGCAAAAACTTTAACACATTTAAGACAAAAGTATTTTGGTAAATTCTAGGTTTACGAACTCAACCTTAATGTTTGCAACAAAGTCAAAGCTACTGGGACGGTAGACGAGAGACACATAACCTAAAAATTGTTATTGTGCCATAATGAGATACTTACAGGTCGCACTTTGTCCAAAAGAGGCATGCCTTTGCTCTGAACAGCATGGAACTGTAACTGGTTAAATTCTGTGGCAATTCTTTCCAGGATCTGCCCAGTCAATAGTGGGCTGAAAAACAACATGAACGTATATGTCTACCTTAAAATATTGGCAAAAAGTATATACAAAAAGGAGAAAACAAATTTACGAGTACAGTGATAGTATAACAGGCGCACATTTTAGATTGTCCAATGTCATTTTTGTAAAAGTAAATAATGATTCCAATACATTTCACATTTTTAAAAGCAGTCCTGGTTTACATTTCTGTAGGACAATTCATAGTAGGCTCATTGGTCCAAAAAACGCACCCGTTTCAAGCTCTGCACGGGCGAAGGCACTGTAGCCTCACAGAGGCCTAGCACTCTTGCCCACAACAATTAAACTGATTGTCGGGGGAAAGCTCAGGGTCCTTACCTTCTCCTTCACCATCTCTTCCTGCAAGGTCCCAGATCATGGCACCGCAACATCAAATGGTGTTACGTTGCTATGGCAACACAACATAGCAACGTGCCGTCACACCGCATATCCTGTTATGGCAACGCGACACCATTTGACATCGCGGTGACATGATGAGAGACCCTGCAGGAAGAGAAGGAGAAGATAAGAGACCCTGCACCACATGTCCCTGTGCCGAGCCCCGCAATATTCCCAGCCAGCCATGATTATTACCATTACTATCAATTATTAATAAGGTGCCCACTCAGCATAGAACAATGGGGATGTGAAAGACAATAACACATACAGGGAATATTACAACATTAAAGTATACGGATACAACCATATTTCTCCCAATGTTTAAAAGGAAGGGAAAAGAGGAAACACAACATGTAGAGGAGGAGACGGTGAGCAGCAATCAAATTCTGAGGCGGTTTGATATTAAGTTAGCAGCTGCAACTGGAATCAGGTGTTCATTATTTGGGTAGAAGGAAAAAAGTGAGAGTATTCTGTAGATATGTACATTTTATAATATGGCTCTTCAACTCGATTTCCAAAGAGGCCAGATCTCCCCACGCAAATAAAAGAAGGGCCAAAAGAGTGTTATTATGATTACATTTAAAAACTTGCAAATTATTTTACCTCAATTGTTTGCAAGCATTTCTAAAACCTGTACCATATATATTTACATTAGAAGTGAATTTTAGTATGAATAAGTGTACTTTGGTACCCGAGCAACTACAATGGAATTAGCATAAGCCCCTCCTCCTGTCCCCAGTTGAAAAGCCATGTTGTAGAAGAGAATATAATTTATCGACGTCCCTTATATTGATAAGGGAGTTTAGAGAGGATCCCTTAGCTGAGGGAGTTGTCATGTGATAGAAGCAGAAAGAAGCTGTGCTCCACACAATGGCTGCTAGTTATTAAAAAGTGCTCTCATTGAAATGCTTTACTGCTTTAGAATCCCCCAATATCCTCACAGATATCTGGAAAGTGTCTCCCTGACAGAAGTCATTTTCAGAGCACCGTTAATGTGAAAGTATTAGGGATAGTGTGATGTTGTGAGGCATAGGTAAGACACTGGAGAGGGGAATGGGAGGAGGTTATGATGAAGGGGGAAAAAAGGGGTTAGTAACTGCAAGAGGCAACAGGGCGTGTGGGAGGATATCTGGAAACGAGGTTTCATCTGTATGGACTGACAGCTTTGTATATGAGGAAAAGGTTATTGAATTTGATAATGGAAGATGTTTGGGAGTCAGGAGTAACAGTGCGAGTAATAAACGTGCAACATTTTCCATGGACTGCAGAGGAAATAGACCAGGTAAGGAGCAAACACCTCTGTGATACCCCCTTAGAAGAAGAGAATTGTGAAATCATTTCATTCGATTTTCCATTTTGGAGACCTGTTAATAAATATATATTTCTCATGTGATTTATTGTTGTCAGCGTGCTGTTTTGTTTTTTTACCAGTATGCTTCCGCTGTGGAAGTTCACTGTGCTTGGTTTACTGGATGCATAAAGATGTGATGTAGATAAAAAGAATATAATGTAGCAGCATCAGATAGATCACTGACCTGTTTAGATCTGAAGAAGCAGTGTCCTTGCAGTTTTGAGTGTGCAGAATTTTTTCAATCTTTTCAACAGAACGGATGACTTGAATCATTCTTAAAACACACATCTGTAAGCAAGGATGAAATTGCTAACTGTCTTTCCCAACATAAACAAGCAACATTTTACAACTATGAACAAATAATGCAGTCATTTGGACTCAAGGTAAGGCAAAGCTTTCGTTTTCTATATTTGTTCTCTATAACAGAAAAGCTTAACTGTACCAGCAACATGGCATCTAAAAAGCAGATTATTACAATTAATGGATTATAAACTAACCATTAGTGAAACTCAGTACCATATCCGCTTCATACAAAAAAAAGGATTCTGTTATATGTATTGGATACAATATGGATTGCTGAAATAAATTGGTGCACTAAACATCAACTTTATTTAGGAACATAAAAGGGTATTTGATCTACAATTAGATCTTGTCAGACATACCTTCTTTTTCCTTATATCATCTTGTTTAGCTAAACGTTCATCCACTGCCCGGATACCATCACTAACAGATGACTTGAGACTCTAAGCAAGACATAAGCATCACCAATATGAATAGAAATAAAACCGATATATATTCAATTTCATTTTGCAGTTAAAAAAAAAACAGGATATAAAGGAGCAATCATTTTACAAAAATAATATATAAATATATATATATATATATATATATATATATATATATATATATATATATATATATATATCTGAGTCAGTCAGAGAGAGAGTCAGTCAGAAAGTTATATATAAATATATATAACAGCTGCTATCACCAAAGCGACAGCAAAGAAACAGCACTCAAATGTCATCAGAGTGTGTCTGTGAGAGAGACAGTGTGTCTAGGAGAGAGAGAGTGTGTGTGTCTGAGAGAGAGAGTGTGTCTGGGAGAGAGGGAGTGTCTGGGAGAGAGTCAGAGAGAGTGAGTGAGAGAGAGGGAGAGAGTCAGAGAGAGTCAGAGAGAGAGTCAGAGAGAGGGAGAGAGCCAGGTCAGAGAGAGAGTCAGTCAGAGATTCGGTCAGAGATTCAGTCATTCAGAGAGTCAGTCAGAGAGAGTGTCAGTCAGAGAGAGTGTCAGTCAGAGAGAGAGTCAGACAGAGAGAGAGTCAGACAGAGAGAG
>WSYH01001227.1:103933-133773 GCA_036426205.1 Ascaphus truei | reverse complement strand
TGGTGACTGTCCCTCCCACCACAGGGTGACACAGTGACACTGACAGATGGAACATATAACTATGGTATCTGTCCCTCCATTCACAGAGTGACACCGACAGTAGGGACCTTTGGACCATTCACTGGGTGACACAATGACACGGTCTCACTCACTCTCAGCATCTGCCTCCTGCGGTCGGTTGCTCCCTTTAGCTCTCCCTCCCTCTGCAGGTCTGTCAGCCTCTGTATCGCCTCCTGCTGCTCCCGCGCAGACAGACGGATAAACACCTTCTCCCGCTGAAGCAGAGCATGCCCGGTGTGCGGGACCTGAGTGGCAGAGAGAGGGAGAGATGGCACTGCCTGCTGCTGGTATCTGTCACTTGGCACACGGGTGGGGCTATTTAAACAATTTAATCCTAAGCAAAAATATATATATGTACAGTGCATGACACTAAATAATAATAATAATAATAATCAGTTTGAAATAAAGAAATTTGACACAAAAGTGTATATCTCCCTCTCCCCCAGTCACACATCTCTCCCCTCTCTCCCAGTCACACATCTCTCCCAGTCACACATCTCTCCCAGTCACACATCTCTCCCTCTCTCCCAGTCACATATCTCTCCCTCTCTCCCAGTCAGGCTTCGCTCCCTCTCTCCCAGTCACACATCACTCCCTCTCTTCCAGTCAGGTATCACTCTCTCTCTCTCATCTCTCCCATCTGTGCACAAGGCAGGAGTCCCCATTATCACCGTTATTGTTGAATATTGTCTTAGAACCCTGGGCCATACATCTTAGAACAGGATTACCAGGTCTATTTATTGTGGGGGGAAAACATATTAAATTGGCATTATACTGTATGCAGAGGAAAACCAGCTGAAAATATTCCCTTGGTCATGAGAGTCATAACTCCCTTCCAGTCATGCTCCAGATACAAAATCAACCTTCCCAAATCAGAGTTAATGTGGCTGATCAGGAGAGAAAGATGCCCTAAGCATGGAAAGTTACCTTTAAAAATAGCAAATATTTCTATAAAGTACTTAGGAATCAATATCCCAAACAACTTAAGACTTTATGGGTTAAACTATAAAAACACTTTTTTTAATTGAAGGTTACAGAGGAGCTGAGATATCCATCATCATCATCTCTTAATTTGTCGCGGATCCGTAGGATGGATCTTTACAAAATGATCTAATTTCCTACACTTACAGAGTGACATCTCCCAGGCACTGCCCGTGCTCATCACAGAATCGGATTTGAAATGAATGGAGAGGGTTTTTACTAACATTATTTGGAAAAACATAAAAAAAACGTGACCATCCTGCCTCTCTCCAGCCCTGACCCTGGAACTGTGACCATCCTGCCTCACTCCAGCCCTGACCCTGGAACTGTGACCATCCTGCCACTCTCCTGCCCTGCCCCCATAACTGTGACCTTGACCATCCTGCCTCTCTCCTGCCCTGACCCCGAAACTGTGACCGTGACCATCCTGCCTCTCTCCTGCCCTGACCCCTGAACTGTGACCGTGACCATCCTGCCTCTCCTGCCCTGACCGCTGAACTGTGACCAGCCTGCCTCGCTCCTGCCCTGACCCCTGAACTGTGACCGTGACCAGCCTGCCTCTCTCTAGCCCTGATCCCTGACCTGTGACCGTGACCAGCCTGCTTCTCTCCAGCCCTGACCCCGGAACTGTGACCTCAACCATTCTCCCTCTCTCCTGCCCTGACCCTGGAACGGACACCACTGTTATACTGCTTCAGGATTTGAATCCCAGGTATGGGTGGGTCTCTAGTCTCCATCTTTCCCTAGCGGGTCTGTCTCCTGGACAGTACAAAGCAACATACGAGATCGCAGCACTTATGAACACACAAGACTTCTAGCTGCTTTGTTAGCTCATGGGTTTTTCCTGTTATTCCCAATAAGAACGTTTTAACAATCAAGATTACACAGACGGTTATGAAAAGAGAGAGAGCGTCTCGACACTGCACCATCTAGCGCAGGGCTGTCAAATACGCAACTCGGGCGGGCCCACAAGGTGTCGCCATGCGGCCCGCGCCCCGCTCGGCAGAGACAGGCCACGATCTCGGACGCGTTTCATGCCAAGGCGCTTTGTCACACAGACTGTTAGAATATATGTGTGTGTGGCCTACGGACAGCATTGGATCAGCAGGATCGGGTGATTGGTGCAGCTCAGGGGACAGTGACGGTTTAACACTCCCAGACCCAAACTGCATCGGGGGCCACATCAGCCCTGTACAGACATGATGGAGAGTTAACCCCCTCCCTGCCAGAGACCCCCTGTAGATATGAAGGCAATAACACACTGTATGACTGCAGATGGGGAGGGTTTACTTCCAGGGGCATTGAGTTTTTAGCAGCCGATGGCGCAGGGAAGCCCCTGTCTTGCAGCTGAGAGCTGCTTTATGCGGTGTCCGCCCTTATAAATCCTTTCTATCAAGTCTTACAAATGTGCGCCATCTCCTGTCCGTGCAAAGTGAGTACTCTCCAAAGCAAAGCACTTTACGGTTAAACTTCATTCACAGCTTGCATGCAGCCACCTCTGGGGTGGGATCATGGAATAGGTGTTGTGTTTATTGTGAAGATGGGCATGTCCGTGGGTTCGAAATCCGATCGCTGTGAATTTGGCGTTCTTTCGGGTGTCAAACTCCGGGTCCAATCGCGGTTCACCGAGCTTTTGTTTATTTGAATAAACTGGGCATCATTTTGGCTTCACGAGCAGAAAACGTTCAATCCTAGGCACAAAAGTTTGAATTTCCCAAATATAAAAAATGTTCACATTATTTTGTGTTATCTCCATTTTTTTTTTACAAAACCGAAGCCAATCGCGTTCCGGCAAAAACAAAAACACGGACATTTAAAAAAAAACAACTAAAAACCCTGTTAAAGTTCCCCGCTTGTTCCTCTCGCAGAGGGTTATGCTTTTATCTCTTGGCTGCTAAGGATTTAAATGAATGACAATGTCCTTACCTGGACAATCCTCCCGCAATGACGTGTGTCTGCATCATCCCACGGCACCGCGGTCCCAAACTCCACGTGTGCGTCCTCACACGGCTGCCGCAGTGGGCGGGACAGATGCGCCTGGGAAAGCAGAGCCTCATAACCACGCGGATATTTATTCTGCGGGCGCTTTGCCCCAGGTTTGCCGCTGGGAGACATTGATATATAGATCCCCTTGACTTTATGGGGCGCAGAATAAAAATGCCCATTTAGGGCTCTCTTTATCGAAGTCTTACTGCGCCATCGCTGGGGCAAGACCCGGCCAGACAATGACACCAGATTATATTAAAGGTAAAACAAATACCACTGCTGCCAATGGGGTTCCTTTTCTGTCTTTCATTCCTGGGATCGCTCGTCTCAATGCAATTTATCATAATGAGGGGTTCTCCGGTGTTTAGTTACACTGTCCTCTGAAGTGGGAGGCCCCTGTTTGACCTCTGAATCCATTACATCAGCAGAACTCTAAGACATGGTCTAGATCTGACCGAGATACTAACCAGACACGGTGTCCTGGACAGAAGAGAATGCCCTACTCATACAAGTCACTTCCTCTCCCTGTGTCTCAGGCATTACAAATAGATTGTAAGCTCTGCGTTGCAGTGTAACAATTCATGGTTATCATTGTAATATGAAAGGCTCAGTGTTATGCATATTGAAGACAGTGAATGGGGTAAGGTAGGAGAAAAAAGAAGCAGCACAAAATATAGTGGTATCAAAAGATTACCAAATGTATTAATGCATCAGAGCGTTATGTAGTAACGTTTCAGGACACAAAGTCCCTTCCTCAGACCAAACACCTCCAGTGAATGGGGTATACACACCTCGTTCCTCACCAGAACTCCGTCTGCTGGTGGGAAGAAGTTCTCCGCCAATGGCGCCCCAACTGGAGCCCCAGCTGCTCTCTCACAGGCTGCCTGCCGGATCTTGTGCCAGGAGCTCCGCCCCTTGGGGAAACCAAGGGGATGCCAAGTGTGAGGGGCCGGTAAGAACTTGGGGATAGTCAACCAGTCAGAGCACCAGGATGGTGGGGATAGCCAGATGGATGGAAGGATGGACAGACAGTAGGATGGATACATGTGATTGGTCCGTGATTAAATAGCGGTGTGATGGCCATCCAGCTGTTGGGTCTATTTATCAACTTAGGCTGAGATTATACTAAGCGCGACGGTGCTGGCGCGCGCGCGACAAACACAAATGGCTAATCCTTATGCGGCCGCCTCTTGTGCGTGCGCACGACGGAGCGCGATGGCGGGACCGTGTTTTGAAAAGAAATAAAAACTGTCTTTTCAAGCACGGTCGCGTGACATCAGCATCACGTGAGCGGTTCAGCCAATGAGGACGAACCAGTTTCGTGACGCGTCTGCCACGCCCCCCCCAATCTCCTGCAGCCACGATCACAAATCACTCGGGCAAGAGGCGTCCGCCATACGATGAGCGCACGTGGAGTCACGGACTATAATCGTGGCCTTAGGATGCCTGTGCCCCAAATATACCCCACCACACCCTCCAGAGGCCAATGACTTATTCTGGTGACATGGGCGGGATCTGGTCCTTTAGGTGCAATCCCACCTAGCTAATAAAAGAGTGTGGTAAACAGTGTCACGGTGCCATTGTCTTCCCTGATGGAAACATTTAGCTGCGGACGTTTCTTTGGATATTCACCAAGCTTTTCTCTTAATGGGGGAGGGGGATGGGTGCCTTATTTGTATCCCGTTTCCTGTACCTGTGGGGGGGTTGAGGATTCCTGACGTCCCTCTGCCACCTTCTCACTGGACACCTCAGGGTCACACGCCGGGGGCACGTCCAACGGCTCCACGGGGACAAACTGACTATGCAGTCCTTGTGCCTCTCTGTGGATCTGTTCCATACCTGCCTCCCCCTCACCTCGCTTCACTCTCCCCTCCTGCCTGCCCCCTGTCTCTGTATCCTCCCGGCTGTCTGCACCTGTTAATGAGGGCTCCTCACTCTCTGTCAGATTGGTGTAATGCCTCAGGGCTTTCTCTGGACTCTCACCCAACTCCCTCCCTTCTCCCCTCGCTCCCCAACTCATCTCTCTTTCCTCCTCACTCTCTTTCCTTCCTCTCTTTTTATTTCTCCTCCCTTGCCCCCGCTCGGCACACTTTCTCTCCTCTGCACCTTCGCTCTGCTTCCCCGTCCTCTCATCTTTATTTCCCACCTTCATCTCATCTGTTACTTCCTCATCTTCCTCTGTACCCTTCTCCCCTTTATTTCCATCTCTTATCATATCATCTCTCCATCTCTCCGTCTCCATATTCCCTCCTCCTTCTGTCCATCCTGTACCTCCATCTTTCTCGCCCTGTCCTGGGCCAGACATGATTTCACGTGCCCCACACAAGTTATTCTTAGAAGATATCTAAAGTGGAAACAGAAAACACCAGTAAATATAAATATATAAAACAGCGCCAGCCTCCTCCTCACACACTACTAACCCCTCTATACATAGCACTGATATACCACACACAGTGGCAGTGCCAGCCTCCTCCTCACACACTGCTAACCCCTCTATACATAGCACTGATATACCACACACAGTGGCAGTGCCAGCCTCCTCCTCACACACTGCTAACCCCTCTATACCTAGCAACTGATAAATACACCCACACACAGTGGCAGTCTGCCAGCCCCCCAACCTCCCCTCACACCTCTAACCCCTCTATACATAGCACTGATAGTCCACACACAGTGGCAGTGCCACGCCTCCTCCTCACCACTGCTAACCCCTCTATACATAGCACTGATATACTACCACACACAGTGGCAGTGCCAGCCTCCTCCTCACACACTGCTAACCCCTCTATACATAGCACTGATATATACCACACACAGTGGCAGTGCCAGCCTCCTCCTCACACACTGCTACCCCTCTTCATAGCATGCACTGATATACCACACACAGTGCGTGCCAGTCTCCTCCTCACACACTGCTCTAACCCTCTATACATAGCCACTAATATACACACACCAGTGGCGGCCAGCCTCCTCACACCACTGCTAACCCCTCTATACATAGTACTGATTACCACACACCAGTGGCAGTGGCCACCTCCTCCTCACACACTGCTAACAAACCCCTCTATACATAGTATGATATACCACACACAGTGGCAGTGCCCGCCTCTCCTCACAAAACACTGCTAACCCCTCTATACTAGTACTGCACTATACACACACACAGTGGCAGTGCCATCCTCCTCCTCACCACACTGCTAACCCCTCTATACATAGCACTGATATACCACACACAGTGGCAGTGCCAGCCTCCTCCTCACACCTGCTACCCCTCTATACATACACTGATATACCACAACCAGTGGCAGTGCCCAGTCCTCCTCCTCACACACTGCTAACCCCTAACACTATCCATGCATCTGATATACCACACAACAGTGGCAGTCCAGTCCTCCTCCTCACACACTGCTAACCCCCCTCTATACATAGCACTGATATACCACACCAGTGGCAGCGCCAGTCTCCTCCTCCTCACACACTGCTAACCCCTCTATACATAGCACTGATATACCACACACACAGTGGCAGGCCAGTCTCCTCCTCACACACCTGCTACCCCCTATACATAGCACTGATATACCACACACAGTGGCAGTGCCAGCCTCCTCCTCAACACACTGCTAACCCCCTCTATACATAGCCACTGATATACACACAAGTGGCAGTCCAGTCTCCTCCTCACACACTGCTAACCCCTCTATACATAGCACTGATATCCACACAACATGGCAGGCCAGCCTCCTCCTCCTCACACTGCTAACCCCTCTATACATACACTGATATACCACACAGTGGCAGCGCCAGCCTCCTCCTCATCACTGCTAACCCCTCTATACATAGCACTGATATACCACACCACAGTGGCAGTGGCCAGCCTCCTCCTCACAACACACTGCTAACACACCCTCTATACATAGCACTGATATGCACCACAGTGGCACGCCAGCCTCCTCCTCCTCACACCTGCTAACCCCTCTATACATACACTGATACCACACACAGTGGCAGTGCCACCTCCTCCCAACACTGTCTAACCCCTCTATCTATAACATGCAAACTGATATACCACACACAGTGGCAGTGCCAGTCTCCTCTCATACACTGCTAACCGCCTCTATCTATACTAGCACTGATATACCACACACAGTGGCGTGCCAGCCTCCTCCTCACACACTGCTCACCCCTCTATACATAGCACTGATATACCACACACAGTGGCAGTGCCAGCCTCCTCCTCACACACTGCTACCCCTCTATCTATACATACACTGATATACCACACAGTGGCAGTGCCATCCTCTCCCTCACACACTGCTAACCCCTCTATCTATACATAGCACTGATATAGCACACACAGTGGCAGTGCCAGCCTCCTCCTCACACACTGCTAACCCCTCTATACATATCACGGATATACCACACCACAGTGGCAGTGCCAGCCTCCTCCTCACACACTGCTAACCCCTCTATAACATAGCACTGATATACCCACACACAGTGGCAGTGCACCTCCTCCTCACACACCACTGCTAACCCCTCTATCATAGCACTGATATACCACACACACATGGGCAGTGCCAGCCTCCTCCTCACACACTGCTAACCCCTAAACTCATCTATACCATAGTCACTGCTATACACACACAGTGGCAGTGCCAGCCTCCTCCTCACACACTGCTAACCCCTCTATACATAGCACTGATATACCACACACATGGCAGTGCCACAGCCTCCTCCTCACACACACTGCTAACCCCTCTATACATAGCACTGATATACCACACACAGTGGCAGTGCCAGCCTCCTCCTCAATACACTCTGCTAACCCCTCTATACATAGCACTGATATAGCACACACAGTGGCAGTGCCAGCCTCCTCCTCACCCACACTGCTAACCCCTCTATACATAGTACTGATATACACACACACGTGCAGTGCCAGCCTCCTTCCTCACTACAACACCTACCCCTCTATACATAGCACTGATATACCACCACAGGCAGTGCCAGCCCTCCTCCCTCACATCACTGCTAACCCCTCTATACAATACACTGATATACCACACACAGTGGCACGTGCCAGCCTCCTCCTCACACCACTGCTAACCCCTCTATACATAGCACTGATATACCACACACATGGCAGGCCAGCCTCCTCCTCACACACCTAACCCCTCTATACATAGCACTGATTACCAACCACACATGTGCAGTGCCACCTCCTCCTCACACACTGCTAACCCCTCTATACATAGCACTGATATACCCACCAGTGGCAGTGCCAGCTCCTCCTCACACACTGCTAACCCCCTATAACATAGCCCGATATAACCACACACAGTGGCACTGCCAGCCTCCTCCTCACACACCTGTCTAACCCCTCTATACCATAGCACTGATATAGCCACACAGTGGCTGCCACCCCTCCTCACACTACTGCTAAACCCCTCTATACATCACTGTATACCCACACTGTGGCAGTGCCAGCCTCCTCCTCACGACCTGCTAACCCCTCTATACATAGCACTGATATCCATCAACCCCACACAAGTACACCTCCCCCAAACCACACCAGCAGTGCCCAAGCCTCCTCCTCACACACTGCTAACCCCTCTCATACATAGCACGGTATAGCACACACAGTGGCAGTGGCGCCATCTCCTCCTCACACACTGCTAACCCCTCTATACATACACTGATATACCAACACAGTGGAGGTGCCAGCCGTCCTCCTCACACTGCTAACCCTCTATACATAGCATGATTCCACACACAGTGGCAGTGCCAGCCTCCTCCCCTCACACACTGCTAACCCCTCTCTACATAGCACTCTGATATACACACCACAGTGGCAGTGCCAGCCTCCTCCTCACACACTGCTAACCCCTCTATACATAGCACTGATATACCACACACAGTGGCAGTGCCAGCCTCCTCCTCACACACTGCTAACCCCTCTATACATAGCACTGATATACCACACACAGTGGCAGTGCCAGCCTCCTCCTCACACACTGCTAACCCCTCTATACATAGCACTGATATACCACACACAGTGGCAGTGCCACCTCCTCCCTCACACACTGCTAACCCCTCTATACATAGCACTGATATACCACACACAGTGGCAGTGCCAGCCTCCTCCTCCACCTGCTAACCCCTCTATACATAGCACTGATATACCACACACATGGCAGTGCCAGCTCCTCCTCCTCACACACTGCTAACCCCCTCTATACATAGCACTGATATACCACACACGTGGCAGTGCCAGTCCCCTCCTCACACACTGCTAACCCCTCTATACATAGCACTGATATACCACACACAGTGGCATGCCAGCCTCCTCCTCAACACTGCTAACCCTCTATACATAGCACTGATATAGCACACACAGTGGCAGCGCCAGCCTCCTCCTCACACACTGCTAACCCCTCTATACATAGCACTGATATACCACACACAGTGGCAGTGCCAGCCTCCTCCTCACACACACTGCTAACCCCCTCTATACATAGCACTGATATACCCACACAGTGGCAGCCAGCATCCTTCCTCACACACTGCTAACCCCTCTATACATAGCACTGATATACCACACACAGTGGCAGGCCAGCCCTCCTCCTCACACACTGCTAACCCCTCTATACATATCACTGATATCACCACACACAGTGGCAGGCCAGCCCTCCTCCTCACACACTGCTAACCCCTCTATACTACACTGATATACCACACACAGTGCAGTGCCAGCCTCCTCCTCACACACTGCCTAACCCCTCTATACATAGCACTGATATACCACACACAGTGGGCAGTGCCACCTCCTCCTCACACACTGCTAACCCCTCTATACATAGTACTGATATCCCACAACACAGTGGCATGCCAGTCCCCCTCCTCACACACTGCTAACCCCTCTATACATAGTCACTGATATACCACACACAGTGCAGTGCAGCCTCCTCCTCATACACTGCTAACCCCTCTATACATAGCACTGATATACCACACACAGGCAGTGCCAGCCTCCTCCTCACCACTGCTAACCCCTCTATACATAGTCACTGATATACCACACACAGTGGCAGTGCCAGTCCTCCTCCTCACCACCTGCTACCCCTCTATAATATACTGATATACCAACACAGTGGCAGCGCCGTCTCCTCCTCACACACTGCAACCCTCTATACAGTCACTGATATAACCACACACACAGTGCAGTGGCCAGCCTCCTCCTCACACACTGCTAACCCCTCTATACCATAGCACTGATATACCACACACAGTGGCAGTGCCACGCCTCCTCACACACACTGCTAACCCCTCTATACATAGCACTGATATACCACACACAGTGGCAGCTGCCAGTCTCCTCCTCACACACTGCTAACCCCTCTATACCTAAGCACTGATATACCACACACCAGTGGCAGCGCCAGCCTCCTCCTCATACCTGCTACCCCTCTATACATAGCACTGATATACCACACACAGTGGCAGTGCCAGCCTCCTCCTACACTGCTAACCCCTCTATACATAGCACTGATATACCACACACAGTGGCAGTGCCAGCCCTCCTCCACACTGCTAACCCCTCTATACAAGCACTGATATACCACCACAGTGGCAGTGCCAGCCTCCTCCTCACACACTGCTAACCCCTCTATACTAGCACTGATATACCACACACATGTGCAGTGCCAGCCTCCTCCTCACACTGCTAACCCTCTATACATAGCACTGATATACCACACACACGTGGCAGTGCCAGCCTCCTCTCACACACTGCTAACCCCTCTATACATAGCACTGATATACCACACACAGTGGCAGTGCCAGCCTCCTCCTCACACACTGTCTAACCCCTCTATACATAGCACTGATATACCACACACAGTGGCAGTGCCAGTCTCTCCTCCACACACTGCTAACCCCTCTATACATAGCACTGATATCCACACACAGTGGCAGTGCCAGCCTCCTCCTCACACTGCTAACCCCTCTATAACATAGCACTGAATATACCACACACAGTGGCAGTGCCATTCTCCTCCTCACACCACTGCTAACCCCTCTATACATATCACTGATATACCCACCACAGTTGGCAGCGCCCTCTCCTCCTCACACACTGCTACCCCTATACATAGCACTGATATACCACACACAGTGGCAGGCCAGCCCTCCTCCTCACACACTGCTACCCCCTCTATACATAGCACTGATATACCAACACAGTGGCAGTGCCATCTCCTCCTCACACACTGCTAACCCCTCTATACATAGCACTGATATACCACACACAGTGGCAGTGCCAGTCCTCCTCCTCACACACTGCTAACCCCTCTATACATAGCACTGAATAAACCACACACGTGGGTGCCAGCCCCTCCTCACACACTGCTAACCCCTCTAATACATAGCACTGATATACCACACACAGTGGCAGCCACCCTCCTCCTCACACTGCTAACCCCTCTATACATAGCACTGATATACCACACACAGTGGCAGCCAGCCTCCTCCTCACACACTGCTAACCCCTCTATACATAGCCACTGATATACCACACACAGTGGCAGGCCAGCCCCTCCTCACACACTTGCTAACCCCTCTATACATAGCACTGATATACCACACACAGTGGCAGTGCCAGCCTCCTCCTCACACTGCTACCCCTCTATACATAGCACTGATATACCACACACAGTGGCAGTGCCAGTCTCCTCCTCACACACTGCTAACCCCTCTCAGCACGTACCACTCAATCCTGTCGCAACCCCGGTGGCTTGGCCTCCCCAAGCTATTACATCGCAATCAGCCTCCTCTACTCATATCACTATCTCACCCCCACCAGTTGGGCGTGCCACCTCCTCCTCACACTGCTAACCCTCTATACAAGCACTGATACCCACACACAGTGGCATGCCAGCCGTCCTCCTCACACACTGCTAACCCCTCTATACATAGCACTGATATACCACACACGTGGCGCTGCCAGTCCCTCCTCACACCACTGCTACCCCTCTATACATGAGCACTGATATACCACACACGTGGCATGCCAGCTCAGATCCTCTCTCACACACTGCTACCCCCCCTCTATACATGCACTGATATACCACCACAGTGGCAGGGCCAGCCTCCTCCTCACATCAACACTGCTAACCCCTCTATACATAGCCTGATATACCACACAGTGGCAGTGCCACCTCCTCCTCACACACTGCTAACCCCTCTATACATCCACGGATATACCACACACAGTGGCAGTGCCAGTCTCCTCCTCACACACACGCTAACCCCTCTATACATAGCACTGATATAACACACACACATTGGCAGTGCCACTCCTCCTCCTCACACACTGCTAACCCCTCTATACATAGCACTGATCCCACACACGTGCGCGCAGTCTCCTCCTCACACACTGCTAACCCTCATACAAGCACTGATATACCACACACAGTGGCAGTGCCAGCCTCTCCCCACCCACCTGCTAACCCCTCTATACATGAGCACTGATATACCACACACAGTGGCAGTGCCAGCTCCCCCACATGCTAACCCCTCTATACATAGCACTGATATACAACCACAGTGGCAGTGCCAGCCTCCTCCTCACCGCCTAACCCTCTATACATAGACTGATATACCACACACAGTGGCAGTGCAGCTCCTCCTCACACACACTGCTAACCCTCTATACATAGCACTGATATACCACACCAGTGGCATGTGCCATCTCCTCCTCACACTGCTAACCCCTCATACAAGCACTGTAATACCACACACAGTGGCATTGCCAGCCTCCTCCTCACACACTGCTACACCCCTCTCTATCATAGCACTGATATACCACACACAGTGGCAGTGCCAGCCTCCTCCTCACACACTGCTAACCCCTCTATACATAGACTACTATAACCACACACAGTGGCAGTGCCAGTCTCCTCCTCACACACTGCTAACCCCTCTATACATAGCACTGATATACCACACACAGTGGCAGCGCCAGCCTCCTCCTCACACTGCTAACCCCTCTATACATAGCACTGATATACCACACACAGTGGCAGTGCCAGCCTCCTCCTCACACACTGCTAACCCCTTCTACATAGCACTGATATACCACACACAGTGGCAGTGCCAGTCTCCTCCTCACACACTGCTAACCCCTCTATACATAGCTGATATACCACACCAGTGGCAGTGCCACTCCTCCTCACACACTGCTAACCCCCTCTATACATAGCACTGATATACCACACACAGTGGCAGGCCAGTCCCTCCTCCCACACTGCTAACCCCTCTATACATAGCACTGATTATACCACACACAGTGGCGTGCCAGCTCTCCTCCTCACACACTGCTAACCCCCTCATACATAGCACTGATAACCACACACAGTGGCAGTGCCAGCCTCCTCCTCACACCTGCTACCCCCTCTATACATAGCCACTGATATACCACACACAGTGGCAGTGCCAGCTCCTCCTCACACACTGCTAACTCAACCCCTCTATACATAGCACTGATATACCACACACACAGTGGCAGTGCCAGCCTCCTCCTCACACTGCTCCCCCTCTATACATAGCACTGATATACCACACACAGTGGCATTGCCAGTCTCCTCTCACACACTGCTAACCCCTCTATACTAGCACTGATATACCACACACAGTGCAGCCAGCCCCCTCCTCACACACTGCTAACCCCTCTATACATAGCACTGATATACACACCACAGTGGCAGTGCCAGCCTCCTCCTCACACCCTGCTAACCCCTCTATACATACCACTGATTAACCACAACACAGTGGCAGGCCAGCCTCCTCCTCACACACCTGCTAACCCCCTATACATAGAACTGATATACACACACAGTGGCAGTGCCACCTCCTCCTCACACACTGCTAACCCCTATATACATAGCACTGATATATCACCACACAGTGGCGCTGCCAGCCTCCTCCTCACACACTGCTAACCCCCTCCATACATACCTGATAATCCCACACACAGTGGCAGGCCCAGCCTCCTCTCACATCCTCCTGCTAAACACTCCTCTATATCATAGCACTGATATCACACCCAGTGGCAGTGCCAGCCGCCCCCACCTCCTCACCTGCTAACCCCTCTATACATAGCACTGATATACCACACACAGTGGGCAGTGCCAGCCTCCTCCTCTCCACACACTGCTAACCCCTCTATACATAGCACTGATATAACCACACACAGTGGCAGTGCCAGCCTCCTCCTCACACACTGCTAACCCCTCTTACATAGACTGATATACCAACCCACAGGCAGGCCAGCTCCTCCTCACAACCTGCTAACCCCTCTATACATACACTGATATCCACACACAGTGGCGTGCCAGCCCCTCCTCACACACTGCTACCCCTCTTACATAGACTGATATACCACACACGTGGCAGTGCCAGCCTCCTCCTCAACACTGCTAACCCCTCTATACATAGCACTGATATACCACACACGTGGCAGTGCCAGTCCTCTCCTCACACACTGCTAACCCCTCTATACATATCCTGATATACCACACACAGTGGCAGTGCAGCCTCCTCCTCACACATGCTAACCCCTCTATACATAGCACTGATATACCCACCAGCGTGGCAGTGCCAGCCTCCTCCTCACACACTGCATCCCCTCTATACATAGCACTGATAGCCACACACAGTGGCAGTGCCAGCCTCCTCCTCACACATGCTACCCCCCTCTATACATAGCACTGATATACCACACAATGGCAGTGCCAGCCTCCTCCTCACACACTGCTAACCCCTCTATACATAGCATAGCACTGATATACCACACACAGGCGCGTGCCAGCCTCCTCCTCAACACTGCTAACCACCTCTATACATAGCACTGATATACCACACACAGTGGCAGTGCCAGCTCCTCCTCACACAACTGCTAACCCCTCTATACATAGCACTGATATACCACACACAGTGGGCACCGCATCCTCCTCCACACACTGCTAACCCCTCTATAGACATAGCTGATAACCACACACAGTGGCAGTGCCAGCCCACTCCTCCTCCCACACTGCTAACACCCTCTTACATAGCACTGATATACCACACACAAGTGGCAGTGCCAGCCTCTCCACAACTGCTAACCCCTCTTACATATATATGTACTACCACACCAGTGGCAGGCCAGTCTCCTCCTCACACACTGCTAACCCCTCTATACATAGCACTGATATACCACACACAGTGCAGTGCAGCCATCCTCCTCACACACTGCTAACCCCTCTATAAATAGCACTGATATACACAACACAGTGGCAGTGCCAGCCTCCTCCTCACACACTGCTAACCCCCTCTATACATGCACTGATATACCACACACAGTGGCAGTGCCAGCTCCTCCTCACACTGCTAACCCTCTATACATGCACTGATATACCACAACACACTTGGCGTGCCAGCCTCCTCCTCAACTGCTAACCCCTCTATACATAGCACTGATATCCCACACACAGTGGCAGTGCCACCTCCTCCTCACCTGCTAACCCTCTATACATAGCACTGATATACCACACACAGTGGCCAGTGTCCAGTCCTCCTCCTCACACACCTGCCTAACTCCTCTATACATAGCACTGATATACCACACACAGTGGCAGTGCCAGTCCTCCTCCTCACACACTGCACTGCTAACCCCTCTATACATAGCACTGATATACACACACAACAGTGGCAGTGCCAGCCTCCTCCTCAACACTGCTAACCCCTCTAACATAGCACTGATATACCACACACAGTGGCAGTGCCAGCTCCTCCTCCTCACACACTGCTAACCCCTCTATACATAGCACGATATACCACCACGTGGCAGCGCAGCCGCCTCCTCCACACCGCTAACCCCTCTATACTAGCACTGTATACCACACACGTGGCAGTGCCAGCTCCTCCTCACACACTGCTACCCCTCTTAACATACACTGATATACCACACCAGTGGCAGTGCCAGCCTCCTCCTCACACACTGCTAACCCACTCTATACTAGCACTGATATACCACACACACAGTGGCAGTGCCGCCTCCTCCTCATACACTGCTAACCCCTCTATACATAGCACTGATATACCACACACACAGTGGCAGTGCCAGCCTCTCCTCCTCACCAACTGCTAACCCCTCTATACATAGCACTGATATACCACACACAGTGGCAGTGCCAAGCCTCCTCCTCACAACACTGCAACCCCTCTATACATAGCACTGATATACCACACACAGTGGCAGTGCCAGCCTCCTCCTCAACACTGCTAACCCCTCTATACATAGCACTGATATACCACACACAGTGGCAGTGCCAGTCCCTCTCACCACACTGCTAACCCCTCTATACATAGCACTGATATACCACACCAGTGGCAGTGCCAGCCTCTCCTCACACTGCTAACCCCTCTAAACATAGCACTGATATACCACACACAGTGGCAGTGCCAGCCTCCTCCTCACACACTGCTAACCCCTCTATACATAGCACTGATATACCACACACAGTGGCGTGCCAGCCTCCTCACCCCACTGCACCCTCTAAACATAGCACTGATATACCACACACAGTGCGCGTGCCAGCCTCCTCCTCACACACTGCTAACCCCTCTATACATAGCACTGATATACCACACATCCTGCAGTGCCAGCCTCCTCCTCACACACTGCTAACCCCTCTATACATAGCACTGATATACCACACACGTTGGCAGTGCCAGCCCCCTCCTCCTCACACACTGCTAACCCCTCTATACATAGCACTGATATACCACACACAGTGCAGTGCCAGCCTCCTCCTCACACCACTGCTAACCCCTCTATACATAGCACTGATATCCACACACAGTGGCAGGCCAGCCTCCTCTCCTCACACACTCTAACCCCTCTATAATAGCACTGATATACCACACACAGTGGCAGTGCCAACCTCCTCCACACCTGCTAACCCCTCTATACATAGCACTGATATACCACACACAGTGGCAGCGCCAGCCTCCTCCTCATATACTGCTAACCCCTCTATACATAGTACTGATATACCACACACAGTGGCAGTGCCAGCCTCCTCCTCACACTGCTAACCCCTCTATACATAGCACTGATATACCACACACAGTGGCAGCGCCAGCCTCCTCCTCATACACTGCTAACCCCTCTATACATAGCACTGATTTACCACACACAGTGGCAGCGCCAGCCTCCTCCTCACACAGATATCATATAATCTCCACTTCATACATACATGCATAGTGCAGGCAGCAGCAGTGCCAGCCTCCCCCACGCACTCATATACATGGAGGCTGTAACAATTGTATTGATAAACAATAGGCAGTGTCAGCTCATTAATATTTGCTGTAGTTCTAAAGAAGAATTAGGATTGTCTAAGGTGTATGTTAGTGCAATGCCAATAACCTGGGTGTAGAGGGAGAGGGGGTTGGCCCGGTATTAAAGGGGTAGCACCCCTTATGGCCACCCCCTGACCTCACCAGGGAGGCAAGGGGTCAACTGGACTGCAGTCCAGGAATGTGGTTTACACCTTGTCATGTCATGAAAATGTATGTTCCTCTGTTTCCCATGTTTCATTATAATCCTGTATTTTAATGTTTTAAAGTGCATTTCTGTATCTCCAGTTCTGGAGGTCGCAGAGAGTTGATATTTGGCCAATGTGTGGAGTCACTGTAGGCATTAAGAACTGGCAAATTTCGACCCACTGAGCCCACCAGAATGGAACTTATTAATATGTGGAGGTATTAAAGTATATATGTATGGTATTTTGGATCTGCTCTGAAAATGCAGACGCCATCTGCTATGCTAATAGGTCATGAAGGGCAGCCGGCTGATTGAGCCTAAGCACTGTGATCAAAAGTTAACTGCCCTGATTGTTTACACTAAGTAGTAATCAACAGACCAAGTACTAATCAACAAACTCTGCCACTCTAATTGTTACCTGAGGGTGGAGAATCATCAAACTGGAGTGGTTTGTAAGTGTTATGTCTACACCTACAAACAATGCAGATACTTCATTTGGTAGACTGCTCGTCGCCCCTGATTTAATTATAAGGCTACAGAAATAAGACCCTCAAAGTCCCAGTACACATGGGCTAATTAGCTGGAGGGCATGGGTTAATCTGTGTCTCCACATTAGGGATTGGATACAGATAATTGTTCACCAATAGTCTGTATTCAATGTTAAGAATAGGGTTACACAGGTATATAAACTGTGTCAACCCTACAGTTTTTAGTTCTTCTTCTGATACCATCTTGAATGTCACCGGATTGCTGGAGAATTGCTAGCTGATACTTCTCCATTCCCCAACCCTAAGTAAGTGTTACCTTCTTGCCTGTTAATTGTACTATATTGCTGTGTTCACCTTTTTAAGGAATAAATATATTTTATTATATCTAAGCCTCGTTCAGTTCAACCCAGATATTTGGTGTTCATTATATCTTGTCATAAGCTACCGTGACACTGGGTCAGGTTAATCACCTCATTATAAGCCAAAGGGATCAGTAAGGTGCAGGTAGGAATGCTGAATTTGCTGCTACAAGACTTGTGTTTGTATGTTTCACAAGCACACGTAATTAAGTCATGATTGATGTTTTTCATGGTACAATGTCGGGATACGATGTGGAGGATAGCAGGCAGCATGAAGAGTGACATAGTGATTATAAATGTCACTCTTCCATGCTGCATTCTGGGGAGGACACGTGCTGACACTGGGACACGTGCTGACACTGGGACATGTGCTGACACTGGGACACGTGATGACACGTGATGACACTGGGACATGTGTGCTGTTATACAGAATCGTGGGTGCTAGACAAATAGAGACTAATGATAACCCAGCAAATTACATCATGATGGGAAACGATGAATATAGAAAGCCTTCATTCAAGCCGTTATTGCTAAGAGTTTGAAGGTTGTAGATCCAGCGGCATTCGCTTTGTCCCAATCCCCCTTTCTAGGTCCCATGGTCAGGTGGTCTATCCCACAGAACTTAAGGCTGCTGACATCACCCTGGTGGGCTTCAGTAATGTGACGTGCAAGGCAGGGTCTCAATATGGCTACGTACAGCACCTACGTGCTAAACAATGTGGCACCTGCACTCCCGACGGGTCGAGCCCACACTCTTCCTCCCGCACATACAGGTAGCTAGGTATAGAACGCCTGTGCTCCCGACGGGCCGTACCCACACACTTCCTCCCGCACATACAGGTAGCTAGGTATAGAACGCCTGTGCTCCCGACATGCCGTGCCCACACACTTCCTCCCGCACATACAGGTAGCTAGGTATAGAACGCCTGTGCTTTTGCAATGAATAATGTGCTTGACGGTGAACGGGGGCATACTGTTCCCGTCCGAGAAAGACTTCGCTGGAGTGATAAATGCACACGCCTTACACGTGCCACATTTAAAGGTGCCCTTGGGTCTCTGGGAGAAGCCAGGTACCAGCAGCAATGTTAGTCAGATGGCTATGAACAAGACGATCCATGAGATTGGGTGCTTTATGACTCACTCGGTGGGGGTAGGCTTCAATACCTGTCTGAGGTCCTCATCCTCTAAGAGGAGGTGCCAGTGAGTCTTTAAAATGTGGCCAATGCGAGTCCATCTGTTGTTGAAAGTATCTATGAATCTTATAACCATAGTTTCAGTGTGCAAAGGTTTTTTGATGGCAAGGAGGTCACTCCGTTTAGAGTTGCTGGCTCTCTTGAAGGCTTTCTTAAGACAGGACATACTATAGTGCCTCTGTAAAAATGGTGTAGTCAGTAATTGTGGCTGCTCCTCAAATGACTCATCTCTGGATCAATTCCTCTGTATGCGGAGAACTGGCCCACAGGAATATTCTTAATCAGGTGTGATGGATGGTGGGTATTGGCACGCAAGAGACTATTTGTAGCTGTACTCTTACGGTAGCTGGTAGTCACTAGATCCCCTTTACCATCCATATAGGTGGTTATATCGAGGAAATGCAGTTTATCTGTTTGTATTTCACTGGTTAATTTCAAATTTAACCTGTTCATGTTCAAGATGATAAGGAACTCTAGGAGAGTCTCTCTGGTGCCACGCCACAAGATGAGGAACTCTAGGAGAGTCTCTCTGGTGCCACGCCACAAGATGATGAACTCTAGGAGAGTCTCTCTGGTGCCACGCCACAAGATGATAAGGAACTCTAGGAGAGTCTCTCTAGTGCCACGCCACAAGATGAGGAACTCTAGGAGAGTCTCTCTGGTGCCACACAGACCCCCGCACGCCCCTCCTTATATCTCTTATCTATATCCCAACACGGCACGCACGCCCTCCTATCTCTTATCTTTATATCTCCAACACAGACCCAGCACGCCCCTGCCTGAGATCTCTTATCTCTATAACTCCCACACACACTCCCCTTCCCTCCTGACTCCTCTATCTCTATACTCCAACACAGACCCAGCACTCCCTCTCCTGATGTCCTTCTCTGCTATAATCTCCAACACAAGACCCAGCACTCCCCCTCCTGATCATCTCTTATCTCTATATCTCCAACACACAAACAGCACTCCCCTCCGACGATCTCTTATCTCTATACTCCACACAGACCCAGCACTGCCCCTCCTGATATCTCTTATCTCTATAACTCCACCGCCCAGCACTACTACCCCTCCTGAATCTCTTATCTATACTCCCACACACACAGACCCAGCACTCCCCTCCTGACATCTCTATCCTCTATATCTCCACACACCAGCACTCCCCCTCCTGGCTCTTTATCTCTATATTCCCTCCACACAGACACCAGCACTCCCTCCTCACTCCTCTTATCTCTATATCTCCACAACACAACCGCACTCCCCCTCCTGAATCTCTTATCTCTAACTCCAACACAGGCCCAGCCATCCCCTCCTATTCTCTTATCTCTATATCTCCAACACAGCCGCCCAGCATCCTCCTCCCGATCAATCTCTGATCTTCTCTCTATAACTCCAACACAGACCCAGCACTCCAGCCCCTCCTGATAGCTCTTATCTCTATATCTACAACACAGCCCAGCACTCCCCCCTCCTGTAACTCGTCTCTCTAATACTCCAACCACCCAGCAACCCGCACCCCCTCCTGATATCTCTTATCTCTATAATCTCCAACCAGACCCAGCACCTCCCCTCCTGATCGTCTCTATCTCTAGCCTACTCTCAACACGACCTTTGATCATCCTCTACTCCTCGATATCTCTATCTCTATATCTCCCTTCCTCTCTCAGAGTGATGTCTCTCTCTCTCTCCCTCCTCCTCAGCGATGTCCTCTCTCTCTCCTCTCTCCATCGTGTCTCTCTTCTCTCAAGCTATGTCTCTCTCCTCTCTCATCGATGTCTCTCTCTCCTTCTCTGCGCAAGTCTCTCTCTACTCCTCGCAATTTCTCTCTCTCGTCTCTCAGCAATTCTCTCTCTCCTCTCTCAGCATGCTCCCTCTCTCAGTATGTCCTCGCTCCTCTCTCTCTCTTCTGTTTCTCTCTCCTCGACCGCTCTCTCTCTCCCTCTCGGCGATGTCTCTCCACTCTCATCGATATCTCCTCTCTCCTTCTCCCTCTCTCATCTGCTATCTCTCTCTCCTCCTCACCAGGATGTCTCTCTCTCTCTCTCTCTCGCGTGTCTCTCTTCTCTCTCCTCTCTCCTCACTCAGCGATTTCTCTCTCCCTCTCATTAGATGTCTCTCTCTCTCCTCTCTCAGCTGTCCTCTCACTCTCTCCTCTCTCATCACGATGTCTCTCTCTCTCCTCTCCTCCTCAGCGAGTGTCTCTCTCTCCTCTCTCAACTCAGCTCGCGGTGTCTCTCTCAGTGATGTCCCTCGCCTCTCTCTCTCCACGCGATGTCTCTCATCCTCTCTCATTGAATGTCTCTCTCCATCCTCAAGCGTCTTCTCTCTCCTCTCTCATCGATGTCGCTTCTCTCCTCGTCTCACGCGATGTCTCTCTCCCTCTCAAGCGATTCTCCTCTCCTCTCTCAGCGATTTCCTCTCCTCCTCTTCTCAGCGGTGTCTCTCTCTCTCTCTCTCTCCTTTCCAGCATGTCTCTCTCAGCGATGTCTCTCTCGTTCTTCTCTCTCCTCCTCTCAGCGTGTCTCTCTCTCCTCTCTCATCGTGGTCTCAGCGATGTCTCTCTCTCCTCTCTCAGCGTGTCTCTCTCTCCTCTCTCTCCGATGCTCTCTCCTCATGTGTCTCAAGCGATGTCTCTCTCCTCTCTCAGCGATGTCTCTCTCCTCTCTCAGCGGTGTTCTCCTCCCTCGCCTCTCTCATCTCGTCGCTAGTCGTCTCTCCTCTCTCAGCGATGTCTCTCTCCTCTCCTCTCCTCCTCTCCTCAGCGATGTCTCTCTCCTCTCCTCATCCAGCGATGTCCCCTCCCCTCTCCCGATGTCTCACTCTCTCCTCTCCTCTCTCACAGGTCCTCTCTCCCTCTCCTCCTCTCTTCAGCGGTGTCTCTCTCTGATGTCCTCTCTCGCCTCTCTCACAGCTATGGCTCTCTCTCCTCCTCTCTCATGGGATCCTCTCGTCCTCTCTCACGCTGAATCTCTCTCCTCTCTCAGCGATGTCTCTCTCCTCTCTCAGCTGATGTCTCTCTCCTCTCTCAGCGATGTCTCTCTCTCTCTTCACTCTCTCTCTCTCTCTCTCTCTCCTCTCTCAGCGATTCTCTCTCTCTCCTCTCTCATCTCAGCCCTCTCCAGCGATGCTCTCTCCTCTCTCATCGATGGCTCTCTCCTCTCTCAGCGATGTCTCTCTCCTCTCTCAGCGATGTCTCTCTCTCTCCTCTCTCAGTGATGTCTCTCACTTCTCTCTGAGCGATGTCTCTCTCTCCTCTCTCAGCGATGTCTCTCTCCTCTCTCAGCGATGTCTCTCTCTCCCAGCGATGTCTCTCTCTCCTCTCTCAGCGATGTCTCTCTCAACGCTCTCAATCTCTCACAGCGATGTCTCTCTCACTCCTCTCCGGCATTGATGGCTCTCTCTCTCTCTCAGTCGATGTCTCCTCTCACTGATGTCCTCTCTCTCATCGCGATGTCTCTCTCCTCTCTCAGCCGCGCTGTCATTCTCTCTCTCCTCTCTCTTCTTCCAGCGATGTGCTCTCTCATGCGATGTCTCTCTCTCTCCATCTCTCAGCGATGTCTCTCTCTCCTCTCTCAGCGTAGTCCTCTTCTTCTTCAGCGATGTCCTCTCTCCTCCTCGCTCAGCGATGTCTTTCCCACTCGCTCAGTTGGATGTCTCTCTCAGCGTGTCTCTCTCCTCTCTCCCTCGAGGTCTCTCTCCTCTCTCTTCCACTCAGCCTACCTGTGGCTCGCCCCGGAAGGTGACAAACTGGATGACGGAGCGCGCCACCTGTGACTCTTGACGTCTGTGACTGGGAACGAGGTGTCCGTGTCAGGGCCCATCAGTGGCAGAGACAACAGCTGGGGTGAACGCAGGAGGGAACCCCCAGAGCAGGTATGAACCCTCATGTAAGCAGGATGATGAGGGAAGGATGGAGCATTGTTGGAGTGTCAGGGGCAAACTCCACATCGTATCCCAGGGGAGAAAGAAGTGACGAAGCAGATACGCAGACCACAATACAGCAGAGAGACCCCCAATATCGACAAGGATAACCCCCACATACTAAGACCCCATCACCGGAGACCCTATCCGAGAGAACCCTAGCGCAGGAGAACCCTCAGATACAGACAGGACCCTCAGATACAGACAGTGACCCTAGATACAGACATACATGATACCACAATCACAATACCTCAGATACAGCAGAAAGACCCCCAGATACAGACAGTACACCCCCACATGAGAGGGAGCGCGGAGAAAACGGGAGGCGGGACTCTTCTTATGCAAGAGACCCTCACAAACACCCGGAGGCCCTCACATAACGGACAGAGACCCCATTCGCAGATCCGCGGAACCCCTCAGATATCAGGCAGTGATACCCCCGCAGATCCAGACAGGAGACCCGCAGATACAGACAGGAGAACCCTCGATAACAGCCAGAGACCCTCACATCAGGCAGAGACCCTCAGCTACAATGGAGACCCCCATACAGGAGGAGACCCCCAGATACATACAGGATACCCAGATACAGTTTCAGGAAGACCCTCAGATATCACAGGAGACCCCCAGATGGAACAGACAGGAGACCCCCAATACAGACAGGAAGAACCCCCATACGGCAGGAGATCACCTCACCTACATGGCTAGGCCCTCATATAGATAGGAGACTCCGGATACAGTAGGAGACCCTCCACAACAGCAGAAAACCCTCACATGCCATGCGGAGACCCTCAAATACGGGCTGAGCCCTACATACAGAGGATAGCCCCTCAGACAGACAGGAGCCTCGCGATACAGACAGGAAAAGACCCTCGATACAGATGAGCAGAGACCCAGTCAATAGCGAAGAGGCCCCCAGATCACAGTGGCATGGAGACCTCACATACGATGGACCCCGGGAAACCCCCGAGATACAGACCAGGAGATCCCCAATACAGACATGGACACCCTCATATACAGGCAGGAACTAACGCAAACCCTCACATACAGCAGAGCCCCCAGATACAGACAAGGAGACCCCCGATACAGCAGGAGACCTCAGATCCGAGCAGAGACCCCAATACAGAACAGAGAAGACCCCCACGATCACATGGCAGGATGAACCCCCACATACAGACATGAGAGACCCCCTCAGATACAGGCAGGGCACCCTCAGATACAGACAGAGACCCTCCATATCGACAGGAACCCTCATATACATGACAAGCACTCAGATACAGACAGAGACCCTCACATACAGGCTGGAAAGCCCCTACAGGCAGATGACCCTCAGATCAAGTACAGGAGACCCCACATACAGGACAGGAGCCGCCCCATCCCAAAAGACCCTCCGGAGACTGCCAATACAGGCATGGAGACCCCCACATACACAGTAACAGAAGATACCCCCATACAGGCATAGGAGCACACCCTAATACAGATAGGAGACACCCATATACATGGAGACACCCAGATTACAGATTAGACCCCCACATACATAAAGCGAACCCTCACATACATACCGGAAGACCCCCACATACATATCTGGAAACCTCGATACGCAGAGACACGCACATACGGCCGAGACCCTCCAGACCACGCTCAGGAAAACCCGGATACATGCAGGAGACCCTCAGACACAGATAGGAGTCCCCCCGGTGCAGAGAGACCATCGGATCATACCAGTAGACCCTCGACCAGTAGGAGACCCTCACATACAGCAGGATACCCTTGGATACAGGCAGATACCCTCAACACGATGGGGACACCCTGGTGCAAGAGACCATCGATAAGCAGCGACCTCAGACCACATATAGAGGATTCCCCCCGGTGCATAGAGACCATCGTATACAGACAGGATACCTCATACACATATATTAGACCCTCACATCAACAGAGACCCTTGTCATGGGCAAACAAAAAGGTAGAGACCCTGGCAGACACTATATGAGACCCCCGGTGCCGATGACCATCGGATCAGACAGAGAACCCTCATGACACAGATAGGAGACCCTCACATACAGACCGAACGCCTTGGTCCGCAGTAGCACCCTCGACACAGATAGGAGACACCCTGGGGGTGGCAGAGAGACCATCGGATACAGTCCTGAGACCCGCAAGACACAGATTAAGGATTCCCCCCGTTGCAGAGATACCTCGTGAGACAGCCAGGAACCCTCAGACACAGATAGAGACCCTCACCTCAGACAAGGAGACCTTGGAAATTCTGCAGGAGACCCTCGACACAGATAGGAGACACCCTGTTGCAGATCGACCACCGATCATTCAGATACCCTCATACACAATAGATCCCCCGGTGCAGAGAGACCATCGGATACAGACAGGAGACCCTCAGACACAGATAGGAGACCCTCACATACAGACTGATAAACCCTTGGATACATGCAGGAGACCCTCAGACACAGATAGGAGACACCCTGGTGCAGAGAGGGCATCGGATACAGACAGGAGACCCCCGTGTGCACAGAATAATTCCGAGTGAAGAAGGTGACGACCCCTCCCGAGAGGAGAAGACTGAGGAACCCATGAAGAAGACCCCCGAGGTTTCTTTACAGGAGGAAAGGGGCTCAGGAGACACAACACCTGTCCAGGTAACATTTAATCCTCACTATCACTACTTAGTCGCCAGGTCATGGAAGGACATCCCCCCATTTTTCCTGCATAAGGGACATTGTTTCATTACTAGGTTGTATAGGTCCTGGAAACGTGGGACAGCATACCGTTAATACATTATACTGGAGATTGATAAAGAAGTTCAAAATGACAATTTTTGCCTATAATCTCTTATAATTGTGCATACCTCTCGTATACACCCTAACATCCCCGCTAATACTCCGCCTTAACCCTTAACATCCCTCCTGCTAATAATCTCTCCCTATAACACCCTAACATCCCCGCGCTATACCTCTCCCTATAACCCTAACACCCGCTGCTAATACCTCGCCGATACAACCCCTAACATCCTACTGCTAATCCTCCTCCCTAATAAACCCTAACATAACCATCCTGCTGCTAATACCTTCCCTATACCCCTAACATCCCGCTCTAATACCTCTCCCTATACAACCTAACACCCTGCTGCTATACCCTCCTATACACCTAAGCATCCCCTGCTATACCTCTCCTATACCCCTACACCCTGCTGCTAATACCTCTCCCTAACCCCAACTCCCCCTCTAGACCTCTCCCTAAAACCTAACATCCTGCTGCTAATAACCTCTCCCCTATACACCCTAAACATCCCTCTCCAATACCTCTCCCTATACAACCCTAACCCCCCTCTGCTATTATACCCTCTCCTCCTATAACAACCCTAACCTCCGCGGCCTAAATCCTCTCCCTATAAATACACCACCCTAACTCCCTGCTAATACCCTCCCCTATACCACACCTAACTCTCCCTCTGAGATATCTCTCCCTAACAACCTACACTCCTCCCGCTGCTAATACCTCTCCCTATACCACCCGACATCCCGCTGCTAATACCACCTCTCCCTAATCACACCCTAACATCCTACTGCTACACCTCTCCTATACCCTACATCACTCCTGCTGCTAATAAATACCTCTCCCTATACACCCTAACATCCACAGCCGTGCTAATACTCTCCCTATACAACCCTAACAAACACCGTCTCCCTGCTGCTAATACTCTCCCTATCCACCTACATCCCTCGTCTAATACCTCTCCCTATCCACCCTAACACCCTGCTGCGATACCTCTCGCCTATACCCCTAAAACCCTGCTGCTAATACCTCTCCCGATACACCCTAACACCCCTCTGCTAATACCGCTCCCCTACTGTATAACACCCACAACCCCCGCTGCTAATCGTCTCCCTAATCACCCTAACATCCCCGGCTAATCATCCTCTCCCTATACACACCCTAACACCCCTCTGCTAATAACCTCTCCCTATACACCCTACCACCCCTGCTCTGAACTCTCCCTATCACACCCTAAACACCCCTCTGCTAGTACCTTCTCCCTATACCCCTAAAACCCTGGCTTGCTAATCTCTCCTAGATCACAACCCCTGAACCCCCTCTGCGATACCTCTCCCTATTGTATACACCCAACACCCTGCTGCGAAAACCTCTCCCTATACAACCCCTAACATTTCCCGCTGCTATAATACCTCTCCCTATAAACCCTATCCCTGCTGCTAATAGTCCTCTCCTATAAAACCCAACCCTCTCCGCTTGCTCATACCTCTCTATTGTATACCCCTAACACACAAACCCCTGCTCTAATCCTCTCCCTATACCCCTCAACCCCCTCAATACCTCTCCCTATACACCATAACCACCCCTCTCTAAACCTCTCCCTATTGGTAACACCTAACACCCCTGCTGCTATTACCTCTCCCATACACCCTAACACCTTCTGCTAATACCCTCCCTTACCCCTAACATTTCCGCTGCTAATACCTCTCCTATACACCCTAACGCTCCTGCTGCTAATACCTCTCCATACCCCTAACATCCCGCATACCGTCTCTACCGCTCCTATACCTCCCTAAATACCCCTGCTATACCTCTCTCTATACCCACCACATCCCGCTGGCTTAATACCTCTCCCAATACACCCTAACACCTGTGCTGCTATACCTTCTCTCGCCCGATACACCCTACCATCCTGCTTCGAATTACCTCCCCTATACACCCACCTAACATCCTGCGGGCTATACCTCTCCCGATACCCCCTAACCCCTGCTGCAAAAACCTCTACCTCCCCTATACCCCTAACATCCCGCTGCTACTACCTTCCCTATACCCCTAACCCCCAGCTGCTAAGATTCCTCTCCCTATCCCCCCTAACACTGCTGCTAATACTCTCCCTATTACAACCCTACCATCCCCACTGCTAATTACCTCTCCTATACAGCCGACCAACACCCCAACCCCCCTCTGCAATACCTCTCCTATACACCCTAAACCCCTCTGCTAAACCTCTCCCTACTGTATACATACCCCTAACACCCGCGCTGCTACTTACTCTCTCCTTACAAGCCCTAACATCCCGCTGCTAATAAACATTCTCCCTATAACCTAACATCCCGCTGTATAGCTCCTCCCTATCCACCTAACATCCCCTGTCTAATTACCTCTCCTATACACCCAACACCCCGCGCTAATACTCTCCCTATACACCCTAACACCCGCCCCTTCGCTAATACTTCTCCCTATCACTCGACCACCCTTCTCTAATACCTCTCCCTATACACAAACACCTAACCCCCCTTCTGTCTAAACCTCCCTCTCCCAACAACACCCAACACCCGCGCTAATACCTCTCTCCTATAACTCCCTAACATCCTGATTGAGCATAATCCTCTCCCTATTAACCTAACAACCCAGGCTGCTAATACCTCTCCCTAATAACACCCTAACATCCCCGCTGCGAATACCTCCTCCCTAACCACACCCTACATCCACGCTAATACCTATCTCCCTATAACACCTCACCACCTCCTGCTAACCGCTCCCTATAAAACCCCTAACCTCCTGCTGCTAATACCTCTCCCTAATACAACAATCCCAACACCCCGCGCTAACTATAATACCTCTCCCCTATACCTACACCCCAACACCCGCTGCTAATACCTCTCCCTATACAACCCTACCACCCTCTTCTAATACCTCTCCTATACACCCCTAACATCCCTGCTCCGCTGCTAATAACCCTCCCTATATACCCCTAACACCCTGCGCAATACCTCTCCCTATACACCCGACACACCCTTCTGCTATCCCTCGACCTAGACCCCCTAACTCCCTCTGCATCATACCTCTCCCTAATACACCTAACATCCCGCTGCTAAGACCTCTCCCTATACCCCCTAACATATCCCCCCCGCTGCTAATACCGGCTCCATCACATCACTCCCTCTTCTAATACCCTCCCTTACACCCTAACACCCTGCTGCTAAACTTCTACCTTACACTCGAACACGCTCTGCTAATACTCTCCCTATAAACCTAACACCCTTCTGCCTAAGAATACCTCTCCTATACAACCCCTAACACCCACCCCTCGGCTATACCTCATCCCTATACACCCTAACCCATCCTGCATGCTAATACCTCTCCCTATATACCCTAACGAACAACCAGCTGCTAATACCTCTCCCATAATACACCCTAACATCCGCTGCTCTACCTTCTCCCTATACACCCTAACATCCCACTGCTAAGACCCCTCCCTATA
>WSYH01001227.1:78276-97278 GCA_036426205.1 Ascaphus truei | reverse complement strand
CTAGACTCCTCATTCTTGTGGACGTGGCGCACAGAGAGACTCTCCTTAGAGTTCTCATCTTGTGGCGTCGGCATCAGAAGGACTCCTAGAGTTCATATCTTGTGGCGTGGCACCAGAGAGACTCTCCGGAGTTCCTCATCTTTGGCAGTGGAACCAGGAGAGACTCGCCTAGAGTTCATATCTTGTGGCGTTGGCCACAGAACTCAGTCCTTAGTTCCTATCTCTTTGGCCGGGCCAACAGAGAGACCCCTAGAGTTCATCAACTTGTGGCGTGGGGCACAGATGAGACCCTCCTAGAGTTTCCTACCACTTACCAACTTGTGGCGGCGAGACAACCAGAGAGACTAAGGAGACATCCTAGAACTTCCTCATCTGTGGCGTGGCACCAGAGAGATCTCCTAGAGTTCCTTATCATCTTGTGGGTGCACCTAGAGAGACTCTCCTAGTTCCTCATCTTCTGGCGTGGCCACCAAGGGACTCTCATAAGGTCTACCTCATCGTGTGGGCCGCGTGCACCAAGAGAGACTCTCCGTAAGTTCACTATCTTGCGTGGCCTAGCACAGACGAGACTCTCCTAAGTTCACTCTTGTGGCGTGGCCACCAGAGAGACTCTCCTAGAGTTCCATCATCGTGTGGGCGTTGGACACCACACATGCTAGAGATCTATCATCTGGACTACCGAGTAACTCATCCAATATCTGCATTGGCAAATGACAGCCATGGCACCTAGATCAGTTCATGGGGCCAGAACTCTCCTAGAGTTGCCTTATCATGCTTGTGGCGTGGAACCAGAGAACTCTCCTAGAGTCTAATCGCTTGTGGTTTGGCACCAGAGAGCTCTCCAGAGTTTCCTCATCTGCTGGCGTGTCACCAGAGCAGACTCCTCCTAGATTTCTACATCTTGTGGTGGCACCAAGAGAGACTCTCCTAGAGTCTCGATCTTTGTGGCTTGGCACCAGAGAGACTCTCCTTAGACTTCTCATCTTGTGCGTGGCAACCAGAGAGACTCTCCTAGGTTCCTATCTTGTGGCGTGGCACCAAAGGAGAGAACTCTCCTAGAGTTCTTTCTTGCGGCGTGGCACCCTAGAGACTCTCCTAGAGTTCCTCATCTTGTGGCATGGCACCAGAGAGACACTCTAGATTCATCTCATCTTGTGTGCTGGAGCAGACAGTCCTCATTGCGGGCCAGAGACTCTCCTAGAGTTCACATCTTGTGGCGTGGCAACCAGAGAGACTCTCCTAGAGTTCCTCATCTTTTTTGGTTTGGCGTGGCACCCAGAGAGACTCTCCTAGAGTTCCTGTATCATCTCTGTGGCGTGGCAAGACGAGAACTCTCCTGACTCCCATTCTTGTGGCGTGCACCAGAGAGACTCTCCTAGCGTTCCTTATCACCTGTGAGTGGCACCAGAAGAGACTCCCTGAGTTCATCATCTTGTGGCGTGGCACCAGAGAGGCCTCTACGAGAGGGAATAAAGAGACTGTTCCTCCCCTGGTGGCTTGTGGCACCAGAGGAACTCTCAGGGGTTCCTTATCATCTGGGCGTGGGCACCAGAGAGACTCTCCTAAGCAGTTAATCATCTTGTGGCGTGGCACCAGAGAGACTATCCTAGAGTTCCTTATCATCTGTGCGTGGGCACTATGAGGATCTCTCACTAGACTCCTCATCTTGTGGCGTGGCACCAGAGAGACTCTCCTAGAGTTCCTTATCATCTGGTGAGTGGCACCAGAGAGGACTTCCTAAGGTCCTATCTTGTGCGTGCACCAGAGAGACTCTCCTAGAGTCATCATCTGTGGCGTGGCACCAGAGAGGACTATCCTAGAGTCTTATCATTTGTGGCGTAGGCACCAGAAGAGACTCTCCATAGAGTTCTCAATCTTGTGGCGTGGCGTCCCAGAGAAGAATCATAGAGGTCCTCATCTTTTGTTTTTTTTTTTTTTTTTGTTTTTTTTTTTTTTGTTTTTTTTTTGCGTGGCACAGAGGGATCTCTCCTAGAGTTCATTCATCTTGTGGACGTGGCACCAAGAAGAGAGACTCTCCTAGGAGTCTCATTTGGGCGTGGCCACCGAGAGATCTCTGCTTAGAGTGCCTTATCATCTTGTGGCCGTTGGCACCCAGAGAGACTTCTCCTAGAGTCCATCATTTTGTGGGTGGACCAGAGAGGGGACTCTCTAGAGTCCTCATCTCTGGGCGTCACCAGAGAGACTCTCCTAGAGTTCCTTATCATCTTTTGGCGTGGCACCAGAGAGACTCTCCTAGAGGTTCTCATTTGTGGGCGTGGCACTAGAGAGACTCTCCTAGAGTCCTTACTCATATTGTGGCGTGGCACCAGAGAGACCTCTCCTAGAGTTCCATCATCTTGTGAGTGTGGCCCAAGAGAGACTCTCTAGAGGTTCCCAATCCTGTGGCGTGGCACCAGAGAGACTCTCCTAGAGTTCCTTTCATCTTGTGGCGTGGCACCAGAGAAGAGACTTCTCTAGATTCCTCTCTTGTGGCGTGGCACCAGAGAGACTTCATAGAGTCCTTATCATCTTGTGGGTGGCCACCAGAGAGGACTCTCCATAGAGTTCATCATCTGTGGGGTGGCACCAGAGAGACTTTCCTAGGAGTCTCATCTTGTGGCTGTTGGCCACCAGGAGCTCCCTAGAGTCATTCATTCTTGAGGCGTATTGGGCCACCAGAGAGACTCCACAGAGAGATTTCATTATCATTCTTGTTGGCGTGTGGCACCAGAGAGTTCGATCCTAGAGTTCATATCTTGTGGCGTCGGCACCAGAGAGACTCTCCTAGAAGTTCCTCATCGCTGTGGCGTGGCACCAGAGAGAGAGACTCTCCTAGACTTACCTCATCTTGTGGCGTGGCCCGTGGCACCCCCAGAGAGATCTCCTAGACTTCATCATCTTGTGGGTGGCACCAGAGAGACTATCCTATAGTTCCTTATATCTTGTGGCGTGGCACAGAGAGACTCTTCCTAGAGTTCATCATCGTGTTTTGTGGCGTGGCACCAGAGAGACTCCCTAGCGTTCCTTATCATCTTGTGGCGTGGCACCAGAGAGACTCTCCTAGACTTCCTCATCTTGTGGCGTGGCACCAGAGAGACTCTATAGAGGCCATGATCATCTTGTGGCGTGGCACTAGAGACGACTCTCCTAGAGTTCTAATCTGTGGCGTGGCCAGACCGGAGGGACTCTCCTAGAGTCTATATTGTGGGATGGCACCAGAGAGACTCTCCTAGAGTCCTTCATCTAGTGGCGTGGCACCAGAGAGACTCTCCTAGAGTTCATCATCTTGTGCGTGGCACCAGAGATGACTCTCCTAGAGTTCCTATCTTGCTGGCGTAGGCCCAGAGAGACTATGCTAGAGTTGTATCATCTGTCAAGCGTGGCACCAGAGAGACTCGTCCTAGAGTTATTCTTGTGGCGTGGCACCAGAGGGAGGATTCCTAGACGTTCATCATCTTGATGGCGTGGCACAGAGAGGACTCTCTAGAGTTCTATCATCTTGTGAGCGTGGCACCAGGAGGGGACTCCTAGAGTTCATCCATCTTGTCGGTGGGGCACCAGAGAGGGAACTCTCCTTAGAGTTCCCTCATCTTGTGGCGTGCAACAGAGGAGACTCTCCTAGAGTTCCTTATCATCTGGTGGCGTGGCACACCCCCCCCCCCCCCCCCCCGAGAACTCTCCTAGAGTCCTCATCTTGTGGCGTGGCACTAGAGAGGACTCTTCATAGGGAGTTCCTTATCTCTTGTGGCGTGGCACAGGAGAGACTCCCGAGAGTTACCTCATATTGTGGCCGCTGTGTTGGAGATATAGAGATAAGAGATATCAGGAGGGGAGTGCTGGTCTGTGTTGGAGTTATAGAGATAAGAGATCTCAGGAGGGGAGTGCTGGGTCTGTGTTGGAGATATAAAGATAAGAGATGTCAGGAGGGGAGTGCTGGGTGTGTGTTGGAGATATAGAGATAAGAGATATCAGGAGGGGAGTGCTGGGTCTGTGTTCCTTACCAGCTCATGAGTCTCTTTGTCTTTTTCTGGTCCATCTTTACCCAAATAAGGTCTGTCTTCTGCTTCGTTTTCCATCCCAATACCTTGTACATGAGACAAATCATCCACTGTATTCATTGGAGGGTCTCCCCTGATAGCTCTCTCCGCTCTCTTTATCAGGGAGTTTCGTCTCTCTCCCCCCTCCTCTCTCCTTGTCAGGGTGTCTCTTCTCTCCCTCCCCTCCTCTATCCTTGTCAAGGAGTCTCTTCTCTCTCTCCCCTCCTCTATCCTTGTCAGGGGGTCTCCTGTTAATGAGTCTCCCACACTGTTCCCTGCTCCTTCTCTTGGCAACGGTTGGTCTCTCTCCTCCATCTCATTCCCGGCACCGTCTCTCCCCAGTGGCGCCCGCGACATCGGCTCTCGGCCCTTCTCACAATCCCCTCTCTCACAGGTAGGACGTTCTGCTCTCTGCAGGTCTCTTCTCCCTGATACGGGGGGCTGGGAAGAGAGGATCACATGGGACGTTAGAAACAAGTCTGTAAAAGCCTCGTCTCCGGCATCGAACACACTCTCTAACCAGTGTACTTCCATGGGTCCCAACTGTCTCCGTAAGAGCCCTACATACTGCGTAGATTGTAAGCTTTTGGGGGCAGGAGCTCCGCATGTTTGCTCTTACATGACTTGCGTCTGTACCATATCTCCCACCTATCATCGCAATCAGAAGAAGCCGGAGCAGAAGCCGGAGAGAAGGTGAGACTCAGTAACAGAGGGGCTCGGTGCGACTGCACCCGATGGAGCCGCCATCAAGCTGGCCCTGGGGGAGTCAGACTAACAGCCCCGGTCCCGCTGATATACCCTCTCTAATGGACATATCTCCAATAGGATATGGGATCATAGAATACAGTGTATAGAGGTGTAACCGTGTCAGAGAGTGGACATGGTTGGTGTCTCTCTTTGTACCAGCATGGGAAACAAATGCCCCCCTCAGCCAAACTTCATAGGAATGTCAGTACCTCTTCGTGCGCTCCAAATCCTACGGGATTACACTTAAATTACAGGGGATCTGTATAAGGGTCTCGGGGATTAGGATTTTAGGTTGATGCCCAGAGCAGATGTGTCAGCGAGAGATATGAGGAGTGGTGATAGGAGCAGATATAGGGCCGCGTCTCTGCTCACTTTCAGCGCGGTCTCCCCTTCTGTCCGCACCCGCGCAGTCTCTGCGTCTCCGTCACGTCTGACGCTCTCCTTTGTCTGCCGTCTCCTGGATGCTCTGCCCACCTCGTCTTTAAGGAACAGCACCCTCTCGATGAGACTGTCTGTAACCTGCAGGACTGTGACAGCCAGCTCATCTGGGGACCCCTGGAGAGAGCCGCAGAGTGAGGGAGTAAGGTGGAGGGGGGGGGATTGCATGGAGAGGAGGGACTTGAGATGACTGCTGGGAGAGTGGGGACATTAATATCATTATCCCTCTACTCAGCCATTGAACATAAGTCACTTTATAGTGCTCAATCTTCTGAGGTTCCTGAGGACCACCCTATTAAAAAGTCTAAGGGGCAACGGTTGTGTGAGGGAAACTCTGACTCTTGATAGTATGATCCTATTCCTACGTGAAAACGAGAGGTAACTCTCAATGTATTACTTCCTGGTAACACATTTTATAAATAAATATTCAAGTCTATGGGTAGAGATACACACTGTGTAGGTGAGAAGTTTATCCCACTGAAGCGTGAGATCACGCTGAAATAGATGTGTCCTCCAATCTAAAAGCCTGGATCACCCTATGATCTGTCTATAGGGGGGAGAAGAACTTCTCCTCCCCAACCGATACCCCCTCTGCGAAGATCAAATCAAGTGTATGACCATGATCAGTGGTCGACAAATCACCAAAAAATCTACTCGCCACACAAAAAAATCTACTCGCCACCTGGTACCAAACGTGTGCTGCTTGGGCCAATAAGAGCTCGCCACGATGTTAAATCCACTCGCCCAGGGCGTGCAAATGTATAGGTTTGTCGAACACTGACCATGATCATGTGTCTAGCTATGCACAAACTGATTAAATACCATGGGTCCCATAGTATCCAAAAGATTCATAGCCTCAGCATTGTCTGGGTCATCAACCCACATATTGAGGTCCCCCAGCACCTTAACCCTATTGCTGCAGGGAGTCCGGCAGTATCCGAGTGCCACCGGACTTCAGAGATCACAAACCATGTAGCAATTCCTTTGGTTGCGGGAAGTCCCCCGCTGAGGTTAACATAAGTGGAGTCCCGTCCGTTTCGGGTCTGATCGCGTTAACTGCTCCGATGGAATGGTGAACACAATCATCTGGCATAAACCGAGTGCCAAACGGCCCCTGGCGTACCTGCCAGTGTGGCGCGCAGGGTAAGGATCGGCACATTCACGGGTTCAACATCCAAAAATTCAGAACTTGGGGAGTCTGGATTCCATGAACCCCAACCTGTCTGAGACACTCCTTGTTCTGGCCCAGGCTCACTGTCGCTAATGGGTAGGATCAGGCAGTTAAACTCGTCCCCTGAAATGCACACAGGGTCCTTCTATTTTCTGTAACTTTATTGGAGGGGGTAAACAGAAAGCATAAAATAACTTGGAGGTAGCTTTTGTGAGAGGAAGGTGAAAAGCAATGCTTTGTCATGGGGGAACAGTGAGAGGGGTGGTGCTGACTGAAAAAGGAAGCGAGCTTGCCTGTGCAAGCAGGAACAAGGTAGGGGGAGGCTGCACCAAATAGCCGGGGGAGGTTGGGCAGCCCAACTCACAGATGAGTGAAGGGGAGTTGCCAAGGCAACAGACTCAGAAGCCAGGGAAGGGAGTTACATATGTAACAACAAATATACTGAGGAGTGACAGCAGCCACATAACAGGGAGAATCATACAGGGACCAGAACACTCCGCAGGAGCAGGAGAAAAGAGGGATTACGTTGTGCCGGAAGAGTCCTGTAGCCGTGGCATGAGGACCTACATGTGAGTTCTCTTATTACTCTGTTGTCATTGAATAAATATGTGCTTTTAACATATATTCCATCGCTGTCTGCTGTTCCTGTCGTGAGGGTGCGACCGCGAGGGAGGTTGTGCACACAGAAACATCCAGCGTGTGTCTATAGCTGACTGGGGAGAACATTGGGACAAAGACCCCAAAAAGAAAGCAGTATTTTTATGTGTACTCACACATGGCCGTGTGAATATTTAGTATAGCTATATCTTACATTCCATCTTAATATTGAGTGATACAAATAGTATAATCTGTTTACTTTTTGGTTTTACTAGTTTGTGTTAACCAGCGCTCCCCATCTTTTTGTGTATATTAGTACTATTATACACCCAGTATCACAAGCACGCTACCTAAGGGCCAAATTTGACTCCTCCCTCACATTCTCCCACGATCACAATGTCGCTAAATCGATAATCTCTTTCCCCTTGTCACTTTACTGCTAAACCTCTAACGCAGGCCCTAATTCTCTCCCACATGGATTATTGTAACCTTCTACTGTCCCACTTAGATGCCTCCCACCTGTCTTCCGTGCAATCTATCCTAAACACTGCTGCTACAATCACTTTACTCTCTCCTGTGCCAGCGTCTCTCCTGCAATCCCTCTCATGGCTTCCTATTAAATCCCATATTATTTGTAAAAATCTTCTGCCATCCCCTTTTGTATCTAAAGCCCTTTCCCACCTAAAACCTTTCTCGCTTACTGCCCCACACCTCTGGAATGGAGAGAGATGGTACTCAACTGTATTCCAAGGGGTATGAAAAGACCAAGCTGACGACCAATAATAAGATGGGAGGATGAGATCAGCACATTTGTTAGAGCAACATGGAGAAGAGAAGGTGGAACCGTAGAACCTGGAAGATCATTGGGGATTGACCAGGCCTTCACTATGACTTTGATGTGGCCCATTGTGTGGTATTGACTGCGATATCCCGCTTGTTCTCTAGGTTGGGCAAAGTGTGGGGTCTGTCGCAGTCGATTAGTGAGTATCTTCGTAAAAACCCTGTAAGTGATTGGAAGTAGACTGATTGGAAGTATTTGAGATCTTTGTCCGGTTTCTGGTGGATGATAGGTTCCATGTAAAAATGGATTTCAGGCAAAGGCGACACATTGTCTGCTCATTTGCATGTCATTTCCCACAATCCCTTGCTGCAGTGGGAGCACTGTATGCTAGGTGATAATGGTTGAAAGGCCGGGGTACAGACCTGTCTAAGACATGTGAATGTGCTCACAAGTGATATTCTTTATTGGCTATATGCTTACGGGGGAGGTTTTTTGTCGCCTTTTTCACCCACCATAACATATATAAAGTACGGTAAACCTACCCAGCCGTGAAAATAGCAAAGCCAGTACAGCCAGCCTCACACCGATGAGACCCAAAAGGTCGAAAAATAGCTGTCTGTATTGGGTTCACTGGCTTTGCATCTCATCCCAGGCTATGTTTAAAAGCGAACGGGAGTGTAGGGAACTAGAAGCTCTCTCAGATAGCCGGGACCCGGGGCATGTCGGGCTTTGACTGTCAACAAGCCAATCGTGAAATAAATTCCCCATTTTGCAGGCAGCCAGTGCAGAGAACGGAGAGCAGGGGTCACGTGGCAAGAACGGGTCTGGTTGGGTAACAGCCTAACCGCAGCGTTCTGCACCAGCTGAAGGCAGCGTAGCTCTGTTTCTGGAAGCCCCAGGTAGAGAGCATTGCAGTAGTCCAGGCGTGAGGACACAAAGGCATGGACAAGTCTAGCAAGATCCTCTGGGGGGGACCAAGTGCCTAATCCTGGCTATGTTATTTAGGTGGAAGAAAGAACATTTGATCACGGCTGACACAGGATGTTTAAGGGTCAAGTCACAGTCAAGGACAACACCAAGATTCCTCACACGGACAGAGTTTAGTAGCTGGTAGCTCCCAAGCTTAAGGCCGGTGTGGTGAACCAGCTGCAGGCTTGTTGTCTTCCGACGGTGAGCATCCACCACGAGCACTTCTGTCACATCAGGATTCGACCTCAACCAACTGGAACTCATCCACTCTAGGAGCTCAGATAAACATCTATTGAAGACTACTAATGGATCCCTAGTGCCTGGTGCAAAGGACAAGTAGAGTTGAGTGTCATCTGAATATCAGTGATAACCTCTGTGATTTGGTCACCCAGTGGCAGCATGTACACTGCAAGCAACATAGGAGATGGGATAGAACCCTGTGGCACTCCACATGACGGGGGCATGGGTGCATAGGAGTACTCTCCTGAAGATACTCTCTGTGACCTGCCAGTGGGAGAGGAGCTGAACCAGCTGAGAACCCTTCCGAGCACAGACACCCTGCACTATCGTCAGTGAATGATAATGATAATGTACCCCCGGGAATGTCTTCTCATGCACAGTACTCACAGATTCACTTTGGTCTCCGCTCTTCTCACTGTCCTCTCTCTGTGCTGAGCGGCCTCTTCTTTTCATAGTCTCTTCCTCTCTCACTGCAGGTTGGTCTCGCTCCTCCATGTCACTCCCAGCTCCTCCCCTGGCTATTGGCTCCTGTCCCCTCTCACAACCCCCTGAGTAACAGGTTAGGGTACCCTCTCCCTGGAACTCTGACACAGAAGGCTGAGGAGAGAGCAGTGTACGGGATTCACATACAGTATACAGCCCGATCTCTGTATAACACATTTGCTGCCAGTGGGGCCAATTAAGCAATTACATTTGGTATGTAGAAAATATATATTTTTTGCAATATATCTTTAGGAAATGGCCACCCAAAATAATACAGAATATATATGAAGCCAGCAACATCTGGACATACAATGTGGGATATTGGGGAATAATAAACCATACAGGGATATGGTAACGGAGAAAGGCCAGCCCCAATCACCTTACCATCCAGTGATAGACAGTACATGTATATATATCTATATCTTATACTATATTAGTGAAAGCACTGTATGTTTGCCTGCCTGGATGTCCGGTGTCCCTAGGGGAAATCTCATTGGTCCCTTGGGTCGCCCGCCCCCGCACACCTCTCATTGGCCTGAGGCGGAGTGACGGGCCACACACACACACACACAACACAGCAGCTCTATACACACACACACACAACACAGCAGCTCTATACACACACTCACACACACAACACAGCAGCTCTATACACACACACACACACACACACAACACAGCAGCTCTATACACACACACACACACACAACACAGCAGCTCTATACACACACACACACACACACACACACAACACAGCAGCTCTATACACACACACACACACACACACCCTCTGTCCGCCCCCCTCCCCCCCCCCTCACGTGCGCCGTCCTGCACTGGCTCCGGACGGGAAGCGCGGCCCTCCTACCCCAGCCGCTCCCTTACCTCCCCGGCGCTACCACCCGCTGGTTGACAAATCACCAAAAAATCTACTCGCCACACAAAAAAATCTACTCGCCACCTAGTACCAAACGTGTGCTGCTTGGGCCAATATTTACTCGCCCGGGGGTTAAATCCACTCGCCCGGGGCGAGCAAATGTATAGGTTTGTCGAACACTGTATATATATATATACATGTACTGTCTATCACTGGATGGTAAGGTGATTGGGGCTGGCCTTTCTCCGTTACCATATCCCTGTATGGTTTATTATTCCCCAATATCTCACATTGTATGTCCAGATGTTGCTGGCTTCATTGTTACTCTACTGCAGGGGTGGCCAGCCCTCGAGAGCAACCACCATGAATGACTGAGCCACTGATTGAGCCACCTGTGCTGAAGCAGGGATATCCATAAAACCTAACCTGTTGGTGGCCCTTGAGGACTGGAGTTGGCCACTCCTGCTCTAGTGTGATATGTTGGGATGTACTGTGTTACAATGCACCAATGTTGCCACTGAACCCTACGGTAACGGTGTTATTCGGACTTGTGCTGGGATATGGGGTGTTATTTACGGTAGGGGGATAATGTGACATGCTCCATCATTTTTCCCTGGGTGCAAAGAGCAATGTTTATGGTTGATAATAACAATAATTAGTCATATTAACATTCCTTTCTGAGGACAGAGAAGGTCCTCTCACCGGGAGGAATCCCGGCTCCTCACTGGTGGATTCCTCTGCTGACTCGTGGTGGGGTTTACCCTGGTCTGCCGAGTTGACCAATCGCCTGCCTCCTTGATTCCGCTCCATTCTATCCCTCAGGGAAGTCAAACTCCCAATCAGATTCTGCGTTGCGAGGAGGACGCTCCTCACCAACGTGTCTGGAGAGCCCTGGAGAGGAGACGGGGGACAATCATGGGTTTGGTCATTGGCCACTGAACACTAGTACCACCGCACACTATGACCACTGCCCTTCTGGACTGAACATGTGTTCATATCGATTCTGCATCTATTATCTGTCCATCTGTCCGTCTGTCTGTCTGTCCACTCCCAGCACAGGGAACTGCGGGGGAAGGTGCAACCCAGTGTTTACCAACCTGGGGGGCTGCAGGGGCGTCATTGTACATAGTCAGATGAAGCAGGTCTGGACATTTTCAGCCCAAAATCTCCCAAACTGCTGCTCCGGACTACATGGAACAAGAACACTTAGGGGGATTATTCATTAAACTGAGATAGTGTCAGTCAGGGCTCTATTGTACGGAAACTTCCATAGACGTCAGCGAAACTGTGTGTGTGATAGTGGCCGGCCAGCATTATCACACTTTAATGCTTTAATCCTTAATAAGGGGGACTCCATGTCATAGGACAGACAGACAGACAGACAGACAGACAGACAGACAGACTGGGAGATATAGACAGTGGCAAAGAAAGGAAAAAGGAGTCCAGAGTGACAAGTTTGGGGGGGTCAGAGAAAAAGACTTATTGGCAGTACCCCTTCATTTAAACCCCCAATTAATATATCCCACTATGCAGGACCCTTTATTCCCTTAAATACAATTTTCTGGGGTTCCATCTCTCAAACCTCGGTCATCTTGCACTGTGCGCCGAGCAGAGAACGGGAAGAACAATTCTTTTTGGGAATCCCCATTGTGAAGTCTCTCCGGCAGCCAAGGGATTAGTAATCTCTGTTCCAGCTGCCACCCACTCCCTGCACAGGGAACGGCAGAGCAGGTTTTAGGGTATATTCTACCTCACCAATAATGTTCCCCACCCACAGTGCAGGAGCCTGGGCACTCCCTCTGGGTGTGATATTCTGGCAGGCGGACTAGAGGTTAGTTTGATAGAATTGATAGGACTGCAGTTCTTAAGGTTAAAAGAAAATAGAAATATGGATTATCATATTTTGAGAGTGCAAAACAGCATAAAATGGCCAAAAATTAGATTGTAAGCTCCTCGGAGCAGGGACTCCTCTTCTGAAATGTTACTTTATGTCTGAAGCACTTACTCCCCTGATCTGTTATTTGTATTATTTGTTGTTTATATAATTGTCACGTGTAGTATTACTGTGAAGGGCTATGTACATTAATGGCGCTATATAAATAAAGACATACATAGAAAAGCAAATGTACAAAAAATATTATTTCGGTGTACGTGCAGGTGTGAGTAGGGAAAAAATGGGGTGTGGGGGCAGAAGGGAAGGGTGAAGAAGAAGAATCAGGCGCACGGTCTCAATCATCAAATGAAAAGGGGTTAAATGTGCCGAGGAACCCAACGTTTCGGCAGTAATACTGCCTTTCCCAACGTTTCGGCAGTAATACTGCCTTTCCCAACGTTTCGGCAGTAATACTGCCTTTCTCAAGGTGTAGGCAGTAATACTGCCTTTCCCAACGTTTCGGCAGTAATACTGCCTTTCTCAAGGTGTAGGCAGAAGGTAAAACAGCTCTTGCATCAGCCTATGTACAATAGCTGAAGTCTGGTGCACCAAGCGATAGGTAACGGGTATAGAAGAAGAAGTGTTCTGACGCGAAACGTGCGTCGGTGGTGCGTGCGCAGTGATGTCACGGCGTTCCGTGCCGAGGCGGCAACTTTTGAAAGTGCTACACTACACGATGCGCCTCTCCTATGCTAGGGAAGGGAAATTATGCCACAATACTTGCTGTGTAACCTAGTTTAAGAGGCTATAATTGTGATACAGCGATCCATTGAGACACCGTACCTCAGAGAACTACCCCATACGGGTGCATACAAAACGAACTGTACTAAAACAACTTAAATACCTCAACTAGCGTTAGTAGGTTGGCTCATGATACGGCGCCCCCCTGAGATGCCGCGCCTCATATGTTCATTTGCTTTGCTGTTATTGAGCGTTTTCACATGGTGTACATACAGGGGGAATACTTTGTGTCTCCAAAATAAAGAGGACTACTCCTCACAAACCTCCCTAGATTACGGGATATTATAACCCAAGGCTGGTGACTGTGCATGGGTTACCCCATATGCTAAATACCAGGAGGGGAAGACTTTAAAGCTGCAGTTCAAGCTGCTGTTTTATTTTTTGTAAAATATATATTTGTTCCCCATTCAATATGTGCATCAATATAATCTGCGCACTGACAAGTGCTTAGCTCAGCAGCAGATCGATCCGTTCTCCAGTAATCAATCGCTTGCTCGGGGCAATTTAATTCAGTTCTTGCACAGCATTGTGGGCAATGTAGTTCCTGGAATTTGATTGACTGGGCAGTTACTAGATGCAATTGGAGCACAGCTAGAGAGAGGCCGGGGCTGGAGCCAGAGCCTGTCAAAAGGGGAAGGGTCCGTCACTGTGGAAATGCTTCCTACATTAGAAACATTAAAAATGTCTTTAAAACATTTTTTAAAAAAATATTAAATGCTACAAGTATTTTCTCATAGTACAGAACTGATTTATTTAAAAACACATGTACTGTAGGATATTGCTTGAACGGCTGCTTTAATACTTAAGGGGACTTCAAGTCCCCATATACCTCCCTGGTTCACGGGATACCATCACATTGGGGTGGTAAATGTCCACTGGTTATCCCCTCTTTCAAAATATATATCGCTCTATTCACCTCATAGCATTACGTAACTCTGTGACCACTTCTTAATTGTTCTATGGTACTAGCCTGCTTGCTCATCAGGATACCCTCACTGGGACCCCTCTCCAAATATTTGGGATTGAGTATTAAATACAGATTATTCTGGATCCTCTATGTCAATTTACCTATCTTCAGTGCAAACATTATATTAAGAGATATGTCCGCTATATACTGTACAAGTCATTTACGTAGCGGACTACTTTGAGGATTCCTCGAGCTAGCAGCCTTTGCTGTACTTTTGTAAAGCAGATCAGTAAGTTTACCAGACCATGTACCGGATACACTTACTTTATGTCAAGAGTATCCGAATTGGCCACATTTTATGCATCTATGATGATTTAGGTATTTGACACACTTCATCTATCCAGTTCAACCCATATCAGGATATTATGCATGTATGTATGTATGTATGTATACCTTTATTTATATAGTGCCATTAATGTACATAGCGCTTCACAGTCGTAATACACGTGACAATCATATAAATAACAAATAATACAAATAACAGATCATGAGAATAAGTACTTCAGACATAAAAGTAACATTAAGGAAGAGAAGTCCCTGCTCCGAGGAGCTTACAATCTAATAGGTAGGAAGAACGTACAGAGACAGTAGGAGGGAATTCTGGTAAGTGCGTCTGCAGGGGGCCAAGCTTTAAGTATGAGGTGCATAGTATTAGCCACGGAGCTACACATATGCTACTTTAAGCAGGTGGGTCTTAAGGTGGATAGAGAGGGTGCTAGTCGGATATTGAGGAGAAGGGCATTCCAGAGGTGTGGGGCAGTCAATGAGAAAGGTTTAAGACGGGAGAGGGCTTAAGATACAAAAAGGGGGTAGAGAGAAGACATCCTTGGGCAGAACGCAATAGTCGGGATGGTGCATAGCGAGAAATTAGGGCTGAGATGTAAGGAGGAGCAGATGAGTGTAAAGCTTTAAACGTGAGGAGGAGAATTGAGTGTGAGATGCGGGATTTGATCGGATTCCAGGGGAGGGATTTCAGGAGGGGAGACGCTGAGACAGATTTAGGAAAGAGTGATTCTGGCAACAGCATTAAGGATAGATTGTAGGGGAGACAGGTAGGCCGGACAGCAGGAGGTTACAGTAATCGAGACGGGAGAGAATGAGGGCCCAAGTCAGAGTTTTAGCAGTTGAGTAACAGAGGAAAGGGCGTATCTTTGTGATATTGCAGAGGAAAAGGCGACAGGTTTTAGAAATGTTTTGAATGTGAGGGGCGAATGTGAGAGAGGAGTCGAGTGTGACCCCTAGGCAGCGTGCTTGGGCTACTGGGTGAATGATCGTAGTTCCAACAGTAATGTGGAACGAGGTAGTAGGGCCAGGTTTGGGAGGAAATATCAATTCACTGCCGACCCACACTGACCTATAGATCTGATCTTAGGTCTGTCAAAGATCTTTTCACTCTGGCATTTCTCACAATCAAATGTATTGGGGATGACAGCCGGACTTTATTATATTGCAGAGACAGAATATTTCTGGATTTGCAGTGTCCGGCTAGTGGGTAGAAATGACTGGGTATCTGACCCATATATACTGTATACCCATTCGTATCTCAACCTGGTGTAAGTTCTTACCTGCGTTCCTTTTATTATTAAAGTGTATCTGTATTCGTCCGTGTTGCTTTTTGATTGGCCATAGACCATTTTACAAATCAATATACATTTTTATAGTTGTATGCAATAAAATTATTTTATCTTAAAAACACTTTCCGCCCCATTTGGAAGTATAGAGTGCAATCACAGAGGGCCCCACAACTAAATAAAGATTATAGAGAGTATTTCCGCACCCACACCGGCCCCATTCTGCTAAACGTGGCAGTGACCATCAGTGGTACATGGAGTTCTGTGCTTTAAATGACAGGGCCTCTTACACAAAAGGTAGCTAATCCCAAGGACTTTGCAAACCCCTTCATCCCCCGTCCCCATTAATATCGCTGACTTGCCACTAAGGATGGGAAGGGTTGCAGGGTTTTATGTGAATTGCGGAGGAAAAGCCGCTGGAATTTGTAACATTTTGACAAATAATCCTGCTTGTTTTTTTCACAACATATTTTACAAACACGAAACCAAAAACAATCGATTTCCTGCAAAAAACAAACAAACTTGCTGCAGGAGTAGTGAGTGCTCGTATTGTGCAAGTAACTGGTAAGAGAGCAAACACTCACCGTCTCACAGACAGCGTCCGTTACACCACCTTCTCTCTCATCCTCTGGCTGTCTTGGGTCTCTTGCTCTCTCGATTGAGGTGTTTCCTCCTTCTGTTTTCTCTCCTGTCTCTCTCCTGCGGTCCGTCTCATCTTTCTGCTTCTCTTCTCCTTGTGAGGTGGGGTCTCCTCTCTCTGTTCTCGGCTCCTCTTCTCCTTGTGAGGTGAGGTCACCTCTCTCTGTTTTCTGCTCTTCTCCTTGTGAGGTGGGGTATCCTCTCTCTGTTCTCGGCTCCTCTTCTCCTTCTTAGGTAGGGTTCTCCTCCTCTGTTTTTCTGCTCTTCTCCTTGTGATGTGGGTCTCCTCTCTCATTTCTCTGTTTCTTCTCTTCTCTTTGTGAGGTGGGGTTCCTCTCCTCTGTTCTCGTCTCGGCTCTCTTCTCCTGTGAGGTGAGGTCTCCTCTCTCTATTCTCTTTTTCTCTTCTCCTTGTGATGTGGTCTTCTCTCTCTGTTCTCTGTTTCTCTTCTCCTTGTGAGGTGGGGTCTTCTCTTTCTGTTCTCTGCTTCTCTTCTCCTTGTGAGGTGAGGTCTTCTCTCCCTGTTCTCTGTTTCTTTCTCTACTTGTGAGGTTGAGTCTTCTCTCTCTGTTCTCTGCTTCTCTTCTCCTTGTGAGTGGGGTCTTCTCTTCCTGTTCTCTCTCTTCTCTTCTCCTTGTGAGTGAGGTCTCCTCTCTCTGTTCTCTTTTTCTCTTCTCCTTCTGTGAGGTGGGGTCTTCTCTCTCTGTTCTCTGTTTCTCTTCTCCTTGTGAGGTGGGGTCTTCTCTCTCAGATTGTTTTTCTCCCCATGAGGACATGTCTTGTCTCTCTGTTCTCTGCTCCTCCTCTCTGGATATGAGACATCTTCCTCCCCCAATTAGCGCCTTCCCTTGCTGTATGAAATGGTCTCTGCCATCATTCTCCCCTTCTGCCTTTGTCAGGTGGTCTCCTCTCTCACTCTCTTCTCCCCACTCTCTGTGTGATGGGGTCTCCTCTGTCAGCTTTCTTCTCTATCTCTCTCAAGGGGGGTCCTTTTCTTTTATCCATTTCTCCCTTCCATTTGAGGGGATCTCTCCTGCTCTCTCTCTCTTCCCTCCTCTCCCTGTGTGAGGGGGCTCTCTCTCTTCTCTCCTTCTACCTCCTCTTCCCTCCGTGTAGGGGTCCCTCCTCTCTCTCCCCTCCTCCTCCTGTGTGAGGGGGTCTCTCTCCTCTCTCTTCCCTCTTCTCCCTGTCGAGGTGGTTTCTTCTCTCTCTCTCTTCCTTCCTCTCCCTTTGTCAGGGTCCCTCTCCTCTCTCTTCCCTCCTCCTCCCTGTGTGAGGGTTTCTCCTCCTCTCTCTCCCCCTCTCTTGTCTCCTTCCCTCCTCCCTTTTCAGGGGGTCTCTCTCTCTCTTCCCTCCTCTCCCGTGTCAGGGGGATCTCTTGTCTCTTCCCTCCTCTCCCTCCTGTGTCAGGGGTCTCTCCTCTCTCCTACCTCCTCTCCTGTGTGAGGGTGTCCTCTCCTCCTCTCTCTCCCCCTCTCCCTGTGTGATGGGTCTCTCCTCTCTCCTACCTCCTCTCCCGTTTGAGTGTCTCTCCCCTCTCTTCCCTCCTCTCCCTGTGTGAGGGGGTCTCTCCTCTCTCTCCCCTTCTCTCCCCGTGTGAGGGGGGCTCTCCTCTCTCTTCCCTCCTCTCCCTGTGTGGGGGGGTCTCTCCTCTCTCTTCCCTCCTCTCCCTGTGTGAGGGGGCCTCTCCTCTCTCTTCCCTCCCTCTCCCCTGTGGGTGTCGGGGGTCTCGTCCTCTCTCTCCTCTCTCTTCCCTCTTTACTCTTCCGTCTTCTCCTTTTTTGAGGGGGTCTTTCCTCCTCTCTTCCCTCCTCTCCCTGTGGCAGGGTGTCCTCCTCTCTCCTACCTCCTCTCCCTGTGTGAGGAGGTCTGTCCTCTCTCTCCCTCCTCTCCCCCTGTGTGAGGGTGCCTCTCCTCTCTCCCCCTTCTCTCCCCGTTCCGGTGTCTCCCTCTCTCTCACTCGCCCTTCTCCTCCCCGTGTGAGGGGTCTCTCCTCTCTCTTTTCCCCTCCTCTCTTCCCTGTGTCAGGGGGTCTCTCTCCTCTCCTTTCTTCTTCCCTCCTCTCCTTTGTCAGGGGTGTCTCTCCTCTCTCTTCCCTCCTCTCCCTGTGTCAGGGGGTCTCTCCTTTCCTGCCTTTCTTCTCTATGTGAGCAGAGTTCTCCTCTCACAGTTCTCTCCGCCCTGTGTGTCCATGGGCGTGTTCCCTCAGTCCTCTCTTCTCTCTCTGTGGATACTTTTCCCATCACAGTCAGTGGAAGTCTCGGTGTGGGAGACTCCCCTCCTTCACTCTCAGCTGCGCACGGTGATACCCCTGACGTTGGTGCTCTTTCCCAGGTCCCTGAGTCACAGGTCACACGTCCCGCTCCCTCGGAGTCCGACATCGGAGGCTGGGGGGAGAGGAACACATACAGTACTGTACAGACCTTCACAAGCAGCATCCATCCCAACCCATTATCAATAGGAACATAAGGACAGGGGGAGAAAGCAGCAGGGCGGGCCCTGAATACAGCCAAAGTCTACGTTATACCAGAGATGTGTCCTTCCAGCTGGAGGAGAACGCACGCCGCTGAATGAAAGACAATGAATCCGGGAGTGTAAAGGCGACACAACCCGTATAATGCATTATTACATTATTATTCATTATTATTATTCATTATTACTATTACATTATTATTATTATTATTACATTATTATTATTATTATTACATTATTATTCATTATTATTATTACATTATTATTATTATTACATTATTATTATTATTATTACATTATTATTATTACATTATTATTATTATTATTACATTATTATTCATT